>SZWC01002547.1:17484-35776 GCA_023375785.1 Penium margaritaceum | reverse complement strand
GAGTGAGAGAGTGAGTGAGTGAGTGAGTGAGTAAGTGATTGAGTGAGGGAGTGAGTGAGTGAGTGAGTGAGCGAGCAAGCGAGAGAGCAATCAAGTGAGTGAGTGAGTGAGTGAGTGAGGGAGTCGCTGTCGCCGTTGCCGTCGGTGTCGTTGTTACCGCACCATCACCGTTGTCACACCATTGCTATGATTATCACTCCCATGACATCACACCACATCACACGACATCACACTAGGTGACAACATGTCACATCACATTGTATCGATTGCATCGCATTGATTGCATTGCATTATATCTTACGCTGATTTGGATGGCATTCCATGAAATTGCATCGGATTGCTTTGCATTGCATCACATCACATCACATCACATCACATCACATCACATCACATCACATCACATCACATCACATCTCATCACATCATAACGATGTCGATGTTGAAGTTGATGTCCATGCCATTGTTGATATCATATTCTATGTCATAGTCTATGTCATAGTCTGTGTTAAAGCCTATGCCACAATCTATGCCATTGTCGCTATCCTTGTCGCTATCGCTCTTGTTGTTGCTCTCGCTGTCATTGTCACTGTCGTTGTTGCTGTCGTCGTTCTTGTTGTTGTCACTTTCACTATCGTTGTTGCTATCGATGTCGATGTTGAAGTTGATGCCAATGCCGATGTGAATGTCATATTCTATGTTGCAGTCTATGTCATAGTCCGTATTACAGCCTATGTCACAGTCTATGTTACTGTCGCTATCGCTGTCGCTATCTATGTCGCTGTCACTGTCGTTGTTTTTGTTGTTGTCGCTGTTGATGTTGCTACCGTTGTCGCTGTTGTTGTCGCATCGCATAACATCACACAATGATGTATCACATCACAGTGCATTACATCACATAAAATGCATAAATTTGTGTCGCATTGCATTGTATTGCAATCCATTGCATTAGATTGCATCACACCACATTACAGTACATCACATCAGATCACATCACATCACATCATGTCACTGTCGCTGTCGATGTCGCTGTCGCTGTCGCTGTCACTGTCACTGCCATTGTCACTGTCACTGTCACTGTCACTGTCATTGTTACTGTCATTGTCGCATCACATCACAATCACAAAATAGTGCATCACTTCCCATCTTATTGCATCACATTGCAAAAAACACAATGCATTACATGAAAGCACACAGTCTTCAGTCTTTAAGATGCATTTCAAGCATAATTGCAAAGCAGTGAATGACATAACAAAACAGAACTACAGTGTTGCTATCGTTGTCGATGTCGACGTCGATATTGACGTCGACGTCCACGTCGATGTCAAAGTCCATGTTGACGTCGATGTTGACATCGATGTCGACGTCGACGTTGATGTCGATGTCAACGTCGACATTGATGTCGTTGTCGATGTCGCTGTCAATGTCATTGTCGATGTCGCTGTCAGTGTTACTGTCGCTGTCGCTGCCGCTGTGGTTGTTGCTGTGGCTGTTCATTGTGGCTGTCGTTGTCGCTGTCACTGTCACTGTCATTGTCATTGGTACTGTCACTATCGCATCACATCACAATCACATCACATCGCATTGCATCAAAGCACATCACACAACACCACACCATATCACAACACATCGCATCAATCGCATCTCATCGCATTGATTGCATTGCATTGCATTGCATTGTATTACATCACATCGCATTGCATCACATTGCATCGCTTTGATGTCGATGTCGATGTCGATGTCAGTGCCGATGTCGCTGTCAATGTCGATATCGATGCCGATGTCGATGTCGATGTCGATGTCGATGTCGATGTCGATGTTAATGTCGCTGTCGATGTCACTGTCAGTGTTGTTATCTCTGTCGCTGTCTCTGTCACTACCGCTGTGGCTGTCGTTGTGACTGTCGTCGTGGCTGTCGTTATGGCTGTTGTTGTGGCTGTCGGTGTCGCTGTCAGTCACTGTCACTGTCATTGTCACTGTCATTGTTACTATCACTGTCGCATCACATCACATCGCATCGCATCCAACACAGCACATCACATAACACCACACCATATCGCATCACATCGCATCTCATCGCATTGATCGCATTACATTGTATCACATCACATTGCATCGCATCACATCGCATAGCTTTGATGTCGATGTCCATGTCGACGTCGATGTCGACATCAACGTCAACATCGATGTCATTGTTGATGTCGCTGTCGATGTCGCTGTCAATGTCGCTGTCAATGTCACTATCAATGTTGCTGTCACTGTTGTTGTCGCTGCCGCTGCCGCTGCCGCTACCGCTACTGCTGCTGCTGCCGATGTCGATGTCGATGTCGATGTCAATGTCGATGTCGATGTCGATGTCGATGTCGATGTCGATGTCGATGTCGATGTCGATGTCGACGTGGATGTCGATGTCGATGTTCATGTCGATGTCAATGTCGATGTTGATGTCGATGTCGATGTCGATGTCGATGTCAATGTCGATGTCGATGTTGATGTCACTTTCAATGTCGATGTCAATGCCGGTGTCAATGTTGATGCCACTGTTGATGTCAACATCGATGTCGACGTCGATGTCGATGTCGATGTCAATGTCGATGTCGATGTTGATGTCACTTTCAATGTCGATGTCAATGCCGGTGTCAATGTTGATGCCACTGTTGATGTCAACATCGATGTCGACGTCGATGTCGATGTCCATGTCGACGTCGATGTCGATGTCGATGTCGAGATTGACGTCAACGTTGAAATCGATGTTGTTGTCGATATCGCTGTCAATGTTGCTGTCAATGTTGCTTTTGATGTCGCTGTCGCTGCCGTTGTGGTTGCCGCTGTGGCTGTCGCTGTGGCTGTGGCTGTCGTCGTTGTCGCTTTTGCTGTCGCTGTCGCTGTCGCTGTCACTGTTGCTGTCGCTGTCGCTGTCACTGTCACTGTCACTATCACTGTCACTGTCACTGTCAGTGTCATTGTCACTATCACTGTCACTGTCACTGTCACTGTCACTCTCATTGTTATTGTCATTGTTGCATCACATCACAATCACATCATATCGGATCGCATCACATCACAGCACATCACATAACACTACACCATATCGCATCACATTGCATCAATCGCATCTCATCTCATTGATTGCACTGCATTGCATTGCATTGCATTGCATTGCATCACATCACAACGCATCGCATCATATCATGTCACATCACATCACATCATATCATGTCATCTGCACTATCTCCGATGTCAATGTTGATGTCAATATTGGACATCGATGTTGCTATCGCTGTTGCTGTCGCTGCCACTGCAAAGTAGAGTCACAGCTATGCACGACAGTCAGGCACGAAGTAACAATTACAGTCACATGCACATACATATTGTCATTCACATTCACATTCACATGCACAACAACATTCACAGTCACATTCACTTTCACTTTCACTTTCACACTCACATTCACATTCACGTTGACGTTCCCGTTGACGTTCACATTCACATTCACGTTCACATTCACATTCACATTCGCATTCACATTCACATTCACATTCACATTCACATTCACATGCACAGCAACATTCACATTCACTTTCACATTCACATTCACGTTCACGTTCACGTTCACGTTCACGTTCACATTCACGTTCACGTTCACATTCACATTCACATTCACGTTCACATTCACATTCACATTCACGTTCACATTCGCATTCACATCCACATTCACATTCACATTCACGTTCACATTTACATTCACAGTCACAAGCACATTCATACCCAAGATAAAGTGAGAGGCTTCGGCAACGGGAGTGTCGGAGACAGCGGTGGTGCTGACGGCGTTGGTACAGACGAAGGTGGTCTCTGTCGCCGACGACAACCCTGCCGGCGACGACAACGAGGGAGGGACGTTGCCCCTTCCATCCTCTGCAGTGCATTCGTTGCCGCTGCTACTGCTGCTGCTTCTGCCGTTGCTTCCGCTACTTCCGCTGCTATTGCTGACGCTGCTGCTACTCCTCCTACTCCTGCTGTGTGGCAGCAGCCACATGATATGTTTGGGTTGCGCTGGTCGTCACAGAGACCCTGCCATGCAAATGTTGCGTTGGTGAGTTTTGCTATTGTCGCAGGGTGCTACTGCCATTGCTGATTGTGGTTGGGGCTGCCAGGCGCAAATGGAGCTGAGAAAACGGAGCTGAGCTGAGCCTATGGCTGTGCGCAGGTGCAGGTGAGGAGAAAACCGACAAGCTAGACCGTCGCAAGCTGGTGAGACGCTTTTTTTTTTTTTGCGGCTGGTAGGGGTCGCAGCGATAGCCTCTGGTCTTTGGTTTAGCGGAGGCGGCATAAGCCACTGGTTTGTTTGTTGTTGTTGCTTACGCGGCTACTGCCGCTGCTTCTTCTGTTGCACTAGCAATCGCGCCATTGATGCGGGATCCTTGCAGAGAGGTCGGCATCACTGGCAGACCCAACTGCCAAATTCCAGTGGCAGGTCACAGCGTGCTGAGAACAAGAACAAAACACGAAAGAAACGAGAACGAGAAAGAGAACGAGAGCGAGAGCGAGAGAAAGAGGGAACCCGCTCTCGTCCTCTCGTCCACCTAATGTGCCCCAGCCACGACTTACAAATAAGGTTAAGGCGCCTCGACCACACATCCAATAGATCAGAGTTGTTGAACAAAACTTCGTTCAAATGTTCACGTATCCTGCGTGACGGAATGAAGAGAGGGGTGGGGGGGTGGGGACCAAAGGGACTCTGGAGTTGAGCCCAAAAACTACGGTGGTATATACGGACATAAGTGTACATATGGACACATTATGTTGATTTAGTCATAGAAAAAATAATGGAAATGGATATATAGATATAGATACACATGGATATAGAAATACATATGCTTATGGATATGGATATGGATATGGAAATAGATATGGATATGGATATGGATATGGATATGGATGTGGATATGGACATGGAAATGGATATGGATAAGGCTATGACTATGGATGTGTACATGGATATGGATATGGATGTGAATATGGGTATGGATATGGATATGGATATGGATATGGATGTAGATGTGGGTGTGGATATGGATATGGATATGGATATGGATATGGATATGGATATGGATATGGATGTGGATGTGGATGTGGATGTGGATGTGGATGTGGATGGGGATGNTAGAAAAAACTAATGGAAATGGATGTATAGATATAGATACACATGAATATAGAAATTAATATGCTTATGGATATGGATATGGATATGGAAATAGATATGGATATGGATATGGATATGGATATGGATATGGATGTGGATGTGGATGTGGATGTGGATGTGGATGTGGATGTGGATGTGGATGTGGATGTGGATGTGGATGTGGATGTGGATGTGGATATGGATATGGATATGGATATGGATATGGGTATGGATATGGATATGGATTTGGCTATGGATATGGATGTGGATATGCATATGGATATGGATATGGATATGGATATGGATATGGATATGGATATGGATATTGATATGGATATGGATATGGACATGGACATGGGAATGGTTATGGTTAATGGCATGGATGTGTAAATGGATATGGACATGGACATGGACATGGATGTGGATATGGATATGGATATGAATATGGATATGAATATGGACATGGATATGGATATGGATATGGATATGAATATGGATATGAATATGGACATGGATATGGATATGGATATGGATATGAATATGGATATGAATATGGACATGGATATGGATATGGATATGGATATGAATATGGATATGAATATGGACATGGATATGGATATGGATATGGATATGAATATGGATATGAATATGGACATGGATATGGATATGGATATGGATATGAATATGGATATGAATATGGACATGGATATGGATATGGATATGGATATGAATATGGATATGAATATGGACATGGATATGGATATGGATATGGATATGAATATGGATATGAATATGGACATGGATATGGATATGGATATGGATATGAATATGGATATGAATATGGACATGGATATGGATATGGATATGGATATGAATATGGATATGAATATGGACATGGATATGGATATGGATATGGATATGAATATGGATATGAATATGGACATGGATATGGATATGGATATGGATATGAATATGGATATGAATATGGATATGGATATGGATGTGGATTTGGATATGGATATGGATATGTACATGGATATGGATATAGATAAGGATAGGATATGGATATGGATATGGGTATGGATATGGATATGGATATAGATATGGATATGGATGTGGATGTGGATGTGGATGTGGGTGTGGATGTGGATGTGGATGTGGCTGTGGATATGGATATGGATATGGATATGGGTATGGACATGGATATGGATATGGATATGGATATGGATATGGATATGGACATGGATATGGATATTGATACACTTATAGATATATAAATAGTTGCATGCCATTAACACACATTGGCAAAAACTCGTGTACACAGAATGGCTTGGTTACTATGTAACCCGTTGTGCACTTCGTGTACAACATTGAAGCCTTGTTTTTTTTGTTACGAATGTGGTTTTTATCTGATGATGAATTTATATAAATGAGATTAAATTGTTCTTGTATTGTGAAAATGCTAGTTTCACACGCCTATTATGAACTTCACAAAAAAACCTTGACAAATTTGGATGAATGTTGAATGTCTCATTATGTTATGAAAAGTAAGATGAAGTAATTATAGGCATGATTTAATTTATTTACCTTCTTTCATGACGGAGGTTGAATTTGTTTTCTTTCAATTGCATTTTGACCCTGTTTGAAGCCAGGTTCACGATTCTCAAGAGTTGACCATGACGACTAGTTCCGTGAAACAGGACAGGGCAAGGCCGAGGAGGAGCGAGACAATGTACAGTCCTTACCCTTTTGTACTGGCATCGGACTAGTCATTTTGTACTATCCGGGGTCTGTCCGGACATCTAGGTCGATGTACATGATCTTTTTGTTTTGTGCCGACCCTGACTCGGCGTCCGCGGACGTGGGGGGGTATACAGTCCGACTGATCCTTGCACCCTGGTTGGTGGATATGTCAGAAAAATTGACCGATCCACCAATCAGGATTTTCTTGAAGCATCCTTTTGCCACAAACCAATTGTAATAGGTCACCATGTAACCCAAAAACCAAGAAAAATACAATATTAGCATGGTTTTTCAAGTAGCACACAAACATAGCCGGTCGCTGTACGAGCACACAAAAATGGCCGCTCGCTGTACGAGCACACAAAAATGGCCGCTCGCTGTACGAGCACACGAAAATGGCCACCGCCTGAACTAGCATACAAAAATGGCCACACGCAAAAAAGCACACAAAAACAACCATCGCGCGCATGTGATGCCAGGTGAGCAGGGGGCCCTCGCAAAAAATTGGTGGCCCGTCTACAATTCTAAATTGTTTCTCTCACAGTAAAAAAATGAGAATCTGGTAGAATTCGACTTAACAGGTCAGACTTAATGCTATGACTGAATTCGACCCTAGCTGCAACTTAGTGTGTAGACTCTTTCAAAGAAAAGTCGATTTAGAATTAGTGCAGGTGTGCACACTGAGTTGCAGTTAGGGTCCTATTCAGTCATAGCTTCAATTATGAACTGTTAACTCGACTTTTATCATATTCTCATTTTTTTAGCGTGAGAGAAATTATTTATAATTGTAGACGGGCCACCTTTTCTTGCGAGGGTCACTTGCTCACGTGGCATCACATGCACGCGATGGCTATTTTTGTGTGCTTCTTTGCGTGTGGCAATTTCTGCGCTGGCCATTTTTGTGTGCTACTTCAGGCGGTGGCCATTTTTGTGTGCTCGTACAGAGAGACGCCATTTTTGTGTGCTCGTACAGCGAGCGGCCATTTTTGTGTGCTCATACAGCAAACGGCTACTTTTGCGTGCTACTTTAAAAACCATGATTAAATTGCATTTTTCTCCCAAAGACAACGATTTCGTGACATCCAATCTCGGGCCTGCGTGAGGGCATGCCATTCTTTCTTGCGACATAGCCGTCGCCACGTCAAAACTGGGGAGTGTCGAGTCGAGACAGTAGGGACTCGTTCCGACGTGAACGTGATCTTTCCTCCGAAAGATCACCTTCTCGTCAGATCGGGATCGTGGTGGTGAGAGAATTCCTGCAAACGGAAGGATTGTTCAAGGGTGGTAGCCGAGGACGGCGGACCTTCCATCTCCCTGCCTTTGCTTCAAGCGTGGGTTGCTTCCTGGAGGGTGCACAGGTCACTGTGGACGTTCCCACGGGGCTGAAGTACTTTCACGACGGTAGCTACTACGGCACGCGGTTTGAAACCCACCCTGGGGGTTACCTTGAATGCGACATTCGTAGCTTCCTCACCCTCCTCATCCTCTGTGAAGTTCGCTTGACCTGCGGCTTTGCACTACTCCATTGCCATGGCGAGTCTGTTGCTGCTGCAGTAGCCCCTTGCCGGCGCCCCCTCTCTAGCCTCGCGGCACCAGCTGCGGTGGCGGCAAGTCGATGATGGCAGGGGCACCCTTTGGTCGCGCCGCCCCAATGGCGTCGTGCATTCTCTGAAGCACGTCGGCCAATTGGGGGAGGCATCGGGAATTTTTGTGACTTCAGCTTCAGAACCTTCCAGATTCAGTGGCAAAATGCGGTGCGCACGCACACGATGCAGATCCTGGTTGGATTCCACACCTGGCAAAACACAGACCTCAGCCATGCAGACATCTTCTTGGCGATCTCAACCAGGCACCAGTTTGCGCGCCTTGGCTGCGCGTGCCGACGAGGCACCACGTCCACGTGGCCGGATGTGTGGAGGGTCTGGCGTGAGATGCCGCGCCAATAGCGACGGAAGGCTGGAATTCAGGCAAGTGGCATTTCAGCATGCTTTGTTCTGCCAACTATGCTTTGTTGCTCTAAAGCCTACACAGACCCACGCCGCACCACAGTGGTAACACAATTCATGATTTGACACGGAGCCATCCAGGACGTCAGGGGTAGATCCGACTCACTATTCTCTACTTTTGGGGGGGGGGTCCTCAACGTCTCTGTCTTTGGATGCGATAAGAAGGTTCGTCAGATCAGCCACATGCCAGCAAACAGTAGCCTACTCCACGTGTCAGAGGGGTTTGCAGTAGCCTGCTTAGTTCGTGCTTGTTTCCGTACGGGGATGATTGAAAGTGAACGCTGGTGGTCTCAACGTTCATGGCATCACCTCACATCGTTCATGGCGTCACCTCATATCGTTCATGGCGTCGCGTCATATCGTTCATGGTGTCACGTCATATCGTTCATGGCGTCACCTCATATCGTTTATGGCATCAACTCATATCGTTCGTGGCGTAACCTCATATTGTTCATGGCATCACCTCATATCGTTCATGGCACCAACTCACATCGTTCGTGGCGTCACCTCATTTTGTTCGTGGCATCACCTCATATCGTTCATGGCATCACCTCATATCGTTTATGGCATCACATCATATCGTTCGTGGCATCACCTCATATCGTTCGTGGCATCACCTCATATCGTTCGTGGCACCATTACCGCCACTTACTACAGCGTGGTGCACACTAGCTGTGACTGAACACTTGCTGTGACTACTGGGCACCACGATGCCGGTACCACCAGCATGGCAGCCGGTGGCAGCCCGGTCTTGCCCTGGAATTGCAGCTGGCAGCCCCACCAGACTGTTTGTCAGACTCCATGGCAGACTGCTCGTCGGGCAATGCGGCTGCCTCAGTGCGGCAGTCTGCCTCAGCGAGGCCAGACTGTTAACTGTTGTATTTCTTGTTTGCATTCACCCGCGGCAAATCCTTGGCAAGACATTGAAGGGCAAGCTCATGCACACTCTCCCCTTCCCTTCCAGCCAGGAGGCAAAGATGAGGGAGGAGGTCATCTCGCCGTTCCATACGGTGCGCATGTTCTTCTACCTCGCGTTCATGGCAAGCGCTGGCGTCGGAGGCCTCATCGCTCTCACGCGGGTCGTGGGCGCGCTGGCCGGCACGCCAGCGGCCCCGCCTCTGAACGAGACGCTGCTTGACCTGGGCGTGGATGTGGGCGCCATCGCCCTCTTTGTCGTCTTGTACAGGTGAGGATGCCATGCTGGGTAGGCGTCGCACCGCTGAACAAAGGACTTGGACAATGTGCAAAACGTCTGAGTTTTTGCTTCCTACTCTTAAGAGTAGGAGGAAAAGATGTAGTCATCCCCCCTCCTCCCCCCCGCATAGGTGAGGATGCCATGCTGCGGAGGCATCACATTGCTAGATTGAAGGAGCTGTGAACCCACTGGCAGGTGCAGCAGCAGCAACGCCTCTGAATGCGACACTTCTCAACCTGGGCGTGGATGTGGGGACTAACGCCTAGGCATGTGAGTTCGAAAAGATCCGTCCTCATTTTGAACTACTTGTTATTCAAATAGTCTCTCAAATGCACTATTTGAGATTCAAATAGTTGCTTGTAAGTATTCGAATGGTTTGAAGTTGTTGAATTGTATTCGTCTATTTGAATACTATACTTCAATAGTATATGCACCTGACGAATAGTATTTGAATGCTTCACGAATACCTCATATTCAAACATTCGAATAGTCTTCTAGTGGGTGTGGAACAAGTATTTGATATNCAACCAGGCACCAGTTTGCGCGCCTTGGCTGCGCGTGCCGACGAGGCACCACGTCCACGTGGCCGGATGTGTGGAGGGTCTGGCGTGAGATGCCGCGCCAATAGCGACGGAAGGCTGGAATTCAGGCAAGTGGCATTTCAGCATGCTTTGTTCTGCCAACTATGCTTTGTTGCTCTAAAGCCTACACAGACCCACGCCGCACCACAGTGGTAACACAATTCATGATTTGACACGGAGCCATCCAGGACGTTAGGGGTAGATCCGACTCACTATTCTCTACTTTTGGGGGGGGGGTCCTCAACGTCTCTGTCTTTGGATGCGATAAGAAGGTTCGTCAGATCAGCCACATGCCAGCAAACAGTAGCCTACTCCACGTGTCAGAGGGGTTTGCAGTAGCCTGCTTAGTTCGTGCTTGTTTCCGTACGGGGATGATTGAAAGTGAACGCTGGNCATGGCACCAACTCACATCGTTCGTGGCGTCACCTCATTTTGTTCGTGGCATCACCTCATATCGTTCATGGCATCACCTCATATCGTTTATGGCATCACATCATATCGTTCGTGGCATCACCTCATATCGTTCGTGGCATCACCTCATATCGTTCGTGGCACCATTACCGCCACTTACTACAGCGTGGTGCACACTAGCTGTGACTGAACACTTGCTGTGACTACTGGGCACCACGATGCCGGTACCACCAGCATGGCAGCCGGTGGCAGCCCGGTCTTGCCCTGGAATTGCAGCTGGCAGCCCCACCAGACTGTTTGTCAGACTCCATGGCAGACTNGCGTGGATGTGGGCGCCATCGCCCTCTTTGTCGTCTTGTACAGGTGAGGATGCCATGCTGGGTAGGCGTCGCACCGCTGAACAAAGGACTTGGACAATGTGCAAAACGTCTGAGTTTTTGCTTCCTACTCTTAAGAGTAGGAGGAAAAGATGTAGTCATCCCCCCTCCTCCCCCCCGCATAGGTGAGGATGCCATGCTGCGGAGGCATCACATTGCTAGAATGAAGGAGCTGTGAACCCACTGGCAGGTGCAGCAGCAGCAACGCCTCTGAATGCGACACTTCTCAACCTGGGCGTGGATGTGGGGACTAACGCCTAGGCATGTGAGTTCGAAAAGATCCGTCCTCATTTTGAACTACTTGTTATTCAAATAGTCTCTCAAATGCACTATTTGAGATTCAAATAGTTGCTGCTAAGTATTCGAATGGTTTGAAGTTGTTGAATTGTATTCGTCTATTTGAATACTATACTTCAATAGTATATGCACCTGACGAATAGTATTTGAATGCTTCACGAATACCTCATATTCAAACATTCGAATAGTCTTCTAGTGGGTGTGGAACAAGTATTTGATATCCAGATACTTTGCTGTTCGACCAACTACTGGAATATTGAATATTTTTTTTCCTCATGTCTACTATGGCCTCTTTGCAGTCATGTACAGGTGGGCGTCACTGCTCCGAAATAGGAGCTGTGAACCCACTAGTAGGTGCAACAGCAGCAACGCTCCTCAACGTTACACTTGTTGATAGAGGGGGCGTGGGTGAGCAATCAAACTCAGAAAGAAAACGAGTTATTTTCCTCATCACCCTTGCGACGAGGGTTATGGACTCGCGCTGGCATGCGCACCACCACCACCTGCAACGGTGGAACCACCATTGCAGGGATCAGCACTCCCTGGCCTTGGAGTGGGCTTGGGGTGCTGTTGTCGTCTGTGCAGTCTATAGCCATCCTTTCAATCTTGCATGGGTGGGCAATCCAGCGCGTGTTAGAGAAAATGTTTTTATCACGTGCCCTGGCGAGAGTTTGTCGTCGGCTCACCAACAGGCCAGCCATCCGTGTTGCCTGCGGATGGGCCGTTTGTTTGTCATCCTGAGTGTGGTTTGTGGCAACAATCTCTTTCTTCTGAACCCTGTGCGCAGATAACAAAGTGAGGGAGTGACCTCCACAGAGGCTGGCTGAACGGTAAGACCGTCAGGGTCACATGACGTTGAAGGTCTTGTGCTTGCTCGACCATGGATTGGGCCTGCAGACCTGTGGAGACTGAAAAATTGCATGAGGTGACGTGGCCCGCCTCTTTGTTGTAGACCTCTTTTGTGAATCCCACCAGTGTCTTGCGACAACGCACAACATGCTTTGGCGTGAAAAAAGAGCAGTTTCACCGACAATTCATCGACCATGGATTGCAGACCCATGGAGACACAAGAAATGCACGAGGTGAGGTGGTCGTCTCGTTTTTGTAGTGTGGTGTGAGTCATGCCTACGTGATCTACGCGTGTGCAGATCCGACGCAAAGGCGAAGGGAGCGCAGCTGGCCAGACTTACCCGCGAAGAGTCACTCGGCAAGCTACGTCTCGAGCTGTCGTCCGGTCGCCTCATCACAGTAGGCCAGCTGCGCGGCACCAGTCGCCTACTTATCGTGGCAGGCCCCCTCGACCACGTGCGGGAGGCTCTGGCGCGAGCGGAGCCGTACAAAGCGGCTCTGTTGGATAGGGGGATCACCGTCGTGTTGTTCGTCACAGGAGGTCCCGGTTCGTCTCCTGCAAGCGGGTCTTCAGGAGGCGTTTCTGGTGCGGCAGCTCTTCTCCCTGGGGACTTTGTCGGGTTCGTGAGTGCGCTGAAGTTGCCAGAGGGAGGAAATTCTGCGACCTGTGGGGCAGGAGCAGCAGGGGCAGAGGTAGAGGAAGGGGGACCAGGGGGTATGGGTTCAACTCAGGAGGCTAGCGGTTTGATCACAGCGGACATGGAGGCGTGGTGGTTGACGCGGCCTGCGTACACGGACGAATGGTCGAAATGGCTTCAGGATCAGCTCAAAATCGCCAATGTGCAGCCTGGCACTCCTGTGTAATTGCTCCCCATCCCAAAGCAAGGCACATTTTTTTATGCTCTATGTCCCACTACCAGCAAGATGGCGCCTTTGAGGGAGAGAGGAGTGCGCCCTTCTGTGGTTTCGAACCTTGGTGCTGCCAAGGTTTGAAACCAAGTAATCTCTGGAAACCTTTTGTAAAGTGAGCACACAGATTCGGGGGATTGTTGTTGCAGATCTGCGTTCACTGGAAAATATCTGCTTGGTTGCGGAAAGAAGAGGAGGGCGGACACCGTTGGTAGGGAAGGGGTGGAGGGGGGGGGGTGGGGGGGGCAGAGGACAAGAGGAGAGAGTGGAAGGAAGGAGAGGGGCTGTGGGGAAGCAATGAATGATGATTCCCACCATTGCACCTACCAATCATAAGGCTGGCCCGAGGTCATGGTGTCTTACAAATAGTTGAACTTGCTGCGGGTGTGGACTGGTGTGAACGCGCTCGCCAGCTGGTTGCCAACTGGTCGCCAGCTAGTCGCCAACGGGAGCGAGTGGGTTGCGAAGTGGTGCAAAACAGTTGTGCCACGCATCTAAGGACCACGGTGCATACCACATTGGCCACAGGGGCCACATGACAGAGCTCGGAGGTCCATAAGGCAAATAGCCCTCAAGCCATGCTGTATGGGGCTCTCCTGAGCCACTGACACATAAAGTGGTCCCCCTCTACCTCTGAAAGCACACAAAAGTAACACATCGTTTCCTGTTCGCCTTTGAATCTCTACCATGTTGATTGGTTAAGGCATTGTTCATACCTTGTTCATCGACTGACGAGCCTTGCTGTTGCTGGTATGTGGTCCGACCGCGCCGCTTTTTGCTATAATTCTGTTCCGAAACGTTTTTACGTGCATAGAGATTGAACTCCAGGGATCACAGAAAGATCTATGTTCCGTGCGACTGCATTTTGCGATTTCGTCCTACAAGAATTCTGCATGCATGGATAGATTGTGAGCAGGCTGAGATGTTCATCTCTGCTGTCATTCTTTTTTTCATAAATCTTTTTTCCATGTCTATCTGGATGTCCCCGTCTCGTCAGTGACCTGCGTTCACGCCAGCGTCCTTTTTGCCGATGCTGCTGCCACTCCTGTTGCTGCCCCTGCTGCGCCTGCTACCACCACTATTGCAAGTGCTGCTGCTACCACCGCTGCTGTTGCTGTTGCTGCTGCTCTGGTAGCTGCTGCTTCTTATGCTACTGTTGCTGCTGCTGCTGCTGCCACTTGTACTGCCATCTCTGTTGACATTGCACTCAGATTTGTGCTCTTTTCCACCTCAGCAGTGTTGTATTCATGGTTGTTCCAACATTGTCTGTCAGTCATGCCGATGTGAATGCGATGGAGGCGCCCACCATCCTCACTTGATAGCTGCCGTCAATGTGACCAAGGCCCCCCACCTCCTCCCCTCTTGTCCTTCCTGGGTGGAACTCCACTAGTTTCACTCCTTGGTGGATCTTTTTTTTGTCTGGCTGGACGAGGAATGTGGTAGGCCAAAACAGAAAACTCATTTGCTCCTTCTTGAGCAACAGCTGGATGTGTTGACGGATCCATCGATGTAGTGGACTGGACGGATGTTTTCCTCATGCATGTCGGGAGGAATGAACGTTGACATCTCAGAGCGGCGAAGGACGAATCTGCAAAGGGACATATCCATCAACGTAGTCGGCTGCACGGATGTTTTCCTCATGCATCTCGGGACTAGGGACAAGACATGAGACTGCCTCGGTGTATCCTTCCGAGGACGTCTCTTTGCGTCACTATGCGACACTTTGAGAGGGACAATCCCGGCCTCGTCTTGGGTCTGGTCCATGCCATGTTGTGTTAATGTGTGAACTCCAGAACCAGCGGTCATTACATCCCGCCTTGTCTGCCAATCTTTAAGGTTGCACGTTCTCCTGTCGCGCCCTTTTATGCTTTCGCATATACATTTCTCTCCGGTTGGATGGGCGAGTGCGGGGCAGCGGCGTAGGGTATCCCCCTTGGCAAGTAATTGCCGCTCAATTGCTGCCTATGAAGGGAATGTGGCAAGGTCCACTGGATGGAATGGATGGGCGTGTATTCTAGTGTAAGCTGTGCAAGGGACTTTGTGTGATGGACGAGGGTATGACATGTTGTCATGGAAGAGGCAATCTTAATCCAGTCACGAAAAAGCATCCATGTTCATGAGGCATGCCGCTATGCAATTCCATTCCTTGGGACAGGAAGTTCACACATGGATGCATGATGATTGGAATGTTGCGCATTCTGCCATGGGGAAAACTCGGACTGTGACACGTCAGAGGAGATGTTTTGCTTCCACTCACGAGGGTAACTCGTTGTCTACTGCACATGAGCACGAGCATCGGGCATTAGCCAAATTTTTCTTCATTAGCATCGATTAATTTTACCACTACACAAAAGCTTTACACTTGAAGGAGAAAAGATCGGGGCAAACATCATAGAAGATGGTGAAGGTGATGTTGTGGCACATGATTTGTCGGAAGGAAACAATCATATGGGAGTTGCTCGTATGGGAGTGTAGTACTAACATTGCAGTGGAAATGTCGACAAGTGGTACGACCCTGCCATGGAGGAGTCGTGTTACTTTGCATTACACTATGGTGACCATTACGGGAGACATGAATGAGCGAGGGGGGCGCATGATGTGTGGATCATGTCACGCTTATCACTCCATGGAAATTGACCCAAGGGATGGATGTTTTTGGTAATTATAACTACGTAAATCCTGAATTAATAATGCATATATGCTCCATCGGTAATGGTTCTAAGTTTATTGCTCATTTGAGATGTGTTCCTCTACCTTGTATGCATTAAATTTTCTACATGTTGTATTTTATTCTGTTATTTATCGTGAATAATTGACATATTATCAGTTTTATCTTCCAAGTGCAGTTGTTCTATTCAGACCTACTTGGGGAGTCTACATCAACATTCGGGTTTGTTTTAGTTCTCATTCAGTCCTCTCGCACCTGCTGCGACCAAGGTTGATAAAACTTTAGATCACTGAGATTGCTCATGGCTTGCAACATTTTCGTCTCTTCGGCGGGAGTCTCCCCGGCCACGTCCCTCGCCGAAGCCAAGCCTCACGGGCGGCCTCCCTAGGTTAACCGGCCGTTCAGCCAAAACTATACCTTCAGAAGGACGACTCACAAACAGAGAGCCGTTTCGACCTACGAAACTGGCCGTTTGCTTCGCCGTTCAGCAACTTGCACGCCGTCGAACCTGCACCCCGAACCGGCAATGCTGCCGAGCCTCCTGTCACATCGTTCCCCTCTGGCCGGCCGAACCTCTGTGAGACTGGCCCGGCATGGTAGCAGCACGGAGTGGCCGCCGCCGTGCGCCTCCTCGCTGGCTCGTGCCCCTTCCGTCCGCGGTCTGAGGACTCCCCTGCGACGGTAGGCGAGCCTGCTGTACGGCTGACTGCGGCGGCGACCGCATGAACCCCGGACTCGCCACGGCCATTGATGTCTGCTGCTGACTTAACTACCGCAGAAGCAGAGGGCGACGGCATCATCGTGTCGAGATTGGAGGGAGGGGTAGGATTTGCAATCGTTATTTTGGACGCCCTTTCAGAATAATGGCTTCACGCACCAAGCCGCGTGTTCGTAATAGAAAAACATTTCTTATACGTTTTGAAAAACTTCCAAGAATGATTTTTTGGACCTTTCTCAAAACGCCTGAGAAATATTTTTTCTGGCTGCCGGACTCCTCACAATGCAGCAGGCGCTTCCTCTTCTTGCACGTGGCTGCGCAGCAGCCCTGTGTGGGGACCAGTCCACGCAGCCGGTCATCATCAGCTTCGTTTTCGCCCAAGGGAAGAAGACATCGTAATGGGACACCATGTGTAGCTTGACCATGGCAGCTCTGCACGTCGTTGCGGAAAGGTCATGCCATCCCTATCCCATCTGATCCCGCGTTATGAGATCGCGCGATGGACAGCGGCTGCCGGTGGCAGTTAGGTGATTCTACCGATCGCTGGAGGGCAAGCTTTGGTGAGCTGCGGTCCTTCAACGGAATCAGGACAGCGTTGTGGAGCGAGCCAGAGTCAATGCAGGCTGCAAGAATTTATTTTCCCAGCCTGCATTGTAGTGGGACGGGTTAAAGAAGCGCCTACGAGGCGGTTTGCGGCGGAAGTGGTTCGGGGGGGTTCCATATGCGGCCACCTGTTGCTGAGTAGTCGGCGCATGGGGATCCACATTGGCTCCTCATTGACTCAGCCAGTGGGAGGAGGAGAGGGCAGTCGCGGAGGGCGTTGACTCAGGACGGTGTGGAGGGTGTGTACGAACCTCCACCCACCAACCGCAGTGTGGGTGGCAGGGATCGTGAGTGGCCAAAGGCGGGAAAAGTGAGGCGGCGGAAAGCGTTGGGTACAGGCGGACGTCGGCAGTCGCACCTGGCCCGGCCATGGCGGCGAGAGCTGGCGGAGGGGACCGAGTCTGCGGCAATGGCAGCAGCATCGGTGGTGTCGTCGGGCATGGGCCGACGGGGCTCGGGCAAGCAGGCGTCGCGGCAAGGCCTTGTCTTCCGTCGGACGAGGAAGTGTTGGAGGTATATGAGATTGGTTGTGGCGAGGATGTGGTTCACCCTGCCTTGGCTTCCTGCCAAGTCAGGCAATATGGGGAGGCAGAGCCTGCTGCCTCGCCTGCTTGCCTGCCTCTGGGCAGGCAAGCATGAAGCAGGGGAGGCAACAGAGCAGGAGCCAGTGCAGGCAGCAGGGCAGACAACAGGGTAGGCGACAGGGCATGCAGCTGGGCATATAAAAGGGCAGGCGGCAGGGCAAGTGACAGGGCA
>SZWC01002546.1:184689-225698 GCA_023375785.1 Penium margaritaceum | reverse complement strand
CCGTTCTTGGCGAGCAGCTCGGGGAAGATGCAGCCCAGAGCACCGAGCATGGCCCAGCGAGCGTGGATCACCTCCAGCTCGCGGTTCTTGGCGAACGTCTCGGGGTTGGAGGAGAGGCCGGCGGTGTCCCAGCCGTAGTCACCGGGGAACTCGCCGGTGAGGTAGGAGGGGGTCTCGCCGGACAGGGGGCCCAGGAACTTGGGGCGGTCGGGGCCGAAGAAGGGGCTGTCGACGGCCACCTTGGTCTTGCGCATGGTGACGCGGGCGTCGGCCTTACCGACCTGAGCGGCGAGGGCCGCCGTCTGGCCGAGGAAGGAGGCGGTGAGAGCAGCCATTGTTGCGATGAAGATTGAGATGGAAAAGATTGATGTTAGTGGATCAAAACTGTGTTAGCTGGCTGCTGACTATCAAGAGTGTTTGCAGAGCGCTTTTGTTTGTGTCTGGCGGTGAGCACAACAGACTGTTTGTCTCCCGCGTCGCGCTCAACCACGAGGCGCACGAGGCGCACGAGGCGCACGAGCCGCGACTGCCGCGGGGAGGTCCTGGCCAGGGCCCTCAGGCTACTGCCGCGACAGTAAGCCCTCAGTGCTGCCATGGCCGGCGGCGCACACACGGCCAACCATCTTCCTCTCTGCTGAACGAATCCTCCTTTCTCACTGGCTGTCGATTTGCTATGGCAGCCAGTGAGGGAGAATGTGTGAGGGATGATGCGCTGCCAACGACAGCGCCGCCTGCCATCTGCCGCTGCCGATGCCGCCGTGGCGCGGGGCCCGACGAAACGAACGGCGAGATGTTGATGGATAAGTCATCAGTCGCAACATCAGCCGTGGATGCGAGGAATAGACGGCGGATGCTTAGCAAGGGCAGCGTCCTCTCCGTTCACGGCGCAAGATTCCGATGGACGCCGAGCAGCGAACATTTCGCTTTGCTGCGCGGAAAGGCGGCGCAGTAGAGCTCTACTGTACACTGACAGCATGCGCGACACCACATTGGACCATAAGCCAGGTCAGCAGCGAATGGTCTTCCTCCGATTTCGCAACGCAAGATCTCGAGAGAGCGAATTTCGACGACGAAGGGCAGGATGCCAGATCAGCAGCAAATGAAACTCGTCTTTCTTTTCGACCCCTAAATGGATATGACGCCAGATCTTTTCAAGTCCTCCATGAGAACCTCTCTGAAAAGTAGTCTCAAGGATGTGAAACTGTCGTCTGCGTCTTTTTCCCTTCTCATTTGCCCCTGGTTAACAGACAGAGGCTGGTGCTCTATCACGGGTTCAAAAAATGCCCTGGTTGAAGCCGGTCTCCCAAACTTGACTTACAGCGCGGGTCGTTGATGAAAAGTTTAAAAACATTTATGCTACATAATAGAACATGCGCCCTTCTCGTTTTGTGCGCCCTTGGTTGTAGGGAGAAATCCAATTGTTGAAAAGTTCCTCTTTTTTCAATTGAAAATGTAACCAATAAATATAAAAATTATTCACGAAGTTTTATCTTCAAGAATTAAATTGCATGGCTATGTCATGAGCAAGGTATTCTATGTTTCAGAGGGACTAATCCTATCTTTTTCCGACGATCTTTGGTTGATTCTACATTTATTTCGTGATGGGTGAAATGAGAAGAATTCTATGTAGCAACCTCATGGAAATCGTGAGAAGGACTTTCTCGATGCGATAGGAGGTTTAAAGCACGCATAGTTCTTGCGGTCTTTTTGGTAAAACTAAGCTGCATGATTGAACACGTTGAAATTCATGATTATATCTTCAACCATTTGTACTAAAAATTTTGTATTGGTTAAAGAATGAAAAAACGAATATGGCTTCATGACCCGTGATCAGACAGGTCTTACGGAGTTTCAATGGATTCCTCCTCTTGACAAGAATGACAAATCACACGCTAGTGTGAGCTCGTGACTAGAGTTTTGTGTCTTGGTGATTCACAAGGAAATGAAAACACTTATGTAAGTGTTTTCAAACCCCATGAGAGAGATGAGCCAAGTTGAAAACCACTCAAAATCTCTTCACACGTTTTCTGTAACCTACTTTGGTTCGTGATACGTGTGAACAGTTGAAGGTGTGTGACGCCAAGCTGAGACATTCATACATCAGAGCGTGAAGCTCATATAGTCTTCAGTTGAGTGGTAATGCAAGGATTTGGAGAGACCTGGAGGATGTGTCGATCGCCCTGTACATGATTGTCAAGTGACACTTGCGCAGTGCGTCATTTGACAAATGGAGGGCAAGAGAAAAGAGTGAGAGGCTTCTTCTCTTGCCATGCGAGAGCGCAATGCTCGATACTCGTGCATTATGAGAGGGATCGTATGAGAGGGCTCTCTATGGAGGGGGAGGCTAAGGGAAGTTGTGAGCAGGGAAACCGTTCAAGATCAAAGGTTACGAACAGTTTGGGGAGCGAGGGAGACAAGGAGTGTGGGACTGAAAGAACACACACAAACACGCCCAAGTGGGTGAGAACGTCAACATTTGAGCATAAGCATAGGCATATGCATGTAAGACTTGCCATCACTTCAGGCAGGCGTGCAATACCGCGGTACCAGACTACCACTGTACGAATCCCGTAGCATTATGGTTTTCTGGTAGCTTAGCACGGATACTAGTACCGCTACCACAGTCCGTACAGTATTGGTAAAGTGTACATGTAGGGATTACCCATGAAATCCAAGACTGTTTGTGCTGTACACAGCGATCGGAAAAACATGAATATCCTATCCGGCGTTCAGAATAATGATACTCCCCTGCCTATTGGCCTGAGAATGTTAAGACTTCATACACGAACAATGAGAAATCGCAGGATGTCGAAGCTACATGCGATGCAGCGTCGACATGCTAACGTCATCGGTTTATTTGACCATTCAGAAACCCCTCACTTGAGGGGTTTGTGAATGTTCATGGGGGGAGTTGCGTATTGTTCGCTTGGGGGGTCTGAGACACATGATGAGATGAAAGGCAAACTGTTGGGCCCGGCTATCGCGGAGCCTAGCAGGAGCCCGCGCAAAATTAAAATCATAAAACCCCAAAAGTGATTCCGCACAGGGTTTGACCAAGGTTTGCACGCGAAACCACTAGGGCTTACAATTTAGAAAAACAACGAAACAAAACGAGCGTTTACGCTTGGTTTTAAAACTAGGTTTTTTTGCTCGGTCGTGATCTTGCGAGGGAGCGAGAGTCGTAAGGGGGGTCGACATGCCCCATCTCGCTTTGCTTGACCAGCGACACGTGCCACTCATCGAGCGTGGTGAAGAGAGTTTGCAAGGCACTCTCATTTTTTAAGTCGTTGGGCAGGGCGTCAATAAAATGTGTTAGCTGGGTAGGGCGTCACCAACCCCCTCGCAAGTTGAGTAGAAGGGTTATTATGTCCATTGGTAAAGCACCGCGGTATCTTAAGAGTGCCATGGTACACCGTACACCCTTGTTTCAAGGCCTGCCGTGCTACAAAATCAGTACCACGGTACTCAATGGATAGGTTTTAAACCTAATCAACAATATCCATACGAGCTTGTGAGAAGGTTGCGTTTCTCTACATGAAAAAAGACGGTGCCCGAGAGAGAACGTATATATCTTGCAAACAATCGTATTTGACAAAGCTTGTGGATAGTAAAACAATCAATAGATTTGGAAAATATATGCCCTGTCCTAGAATAGGCAGGCGTGAGAGAAAGGAAATATCAAAACGATGAATGCTCAATCCTTAACATTCTATATTGGTTGTTGCACCTACACCCCATGAACCCCACATTTGACCTCTGTTTTTGACTTGCTCCTCGTTGTAACATTGACTGGCGGATGAGAAAAAATGAGTGGATAGTTTGAAAGAAATACCCCCGAGTCGAGGGTTTCAGCCTTTGACGTTAATCTTCTTCTTTTAGGGGGCACGGAAGGATGGTGACCTAATTGAAAGAGAAGTTTCAAAGGTATAACTGCTCCACTCGACGTGCGTCACCCTGCCAAAGTTGCATTCCTCCATCCACAAAACATTATGCTCTATTGCCCAACAGTAATGCGACATCGGTAAACTTGCATTTTGATGTTTTTCTTAAGAACGGCACCACAGTATTGTACTGCGGTACAATACTGCGGTATCATAGAGGGATACCTTGACAGGTTAGTACCGATACAGTACCGGTATCGCAAAAAAGAAACCGTACCGCAGTACTAGCAATACAGCAATACAAAATCGTGGTGTATCGCGGTACCGGTCATATAGCTTCTAGCAATGACGCTAGGAGACGAGCAAAACATCTCCACAGAAAGCAATGGAAGACAACATCGCTTTAAGGATACACTGGCATGACCTCTACATACAAGCGCGTATAAGGTATTCAATTCAATCCGTGCAATGTTCAATATAGAACGGTTTCGGTCAACCGATGAGCTCAAGTGAGACATGTAGCAAAATGTATGCATGTCATGAGCCTCACCAAACATATTCAAGCATTAAACATGTAGGGCACAATAACCATTCTACCCAATCTGCGATGGGGTAGGTAACACCCTACCCAGCGAAAACATTCTATTGATGCCGTACCTAGTGACTTATAAAAGAGGACTGCCATGTCCACTCGCTTCACCATGCTTGGTCAACGGCAAGCGCCGTTGATTGAGTAAGATGAGGTGGGGCATGTTGACCCCCTTGCGATTCTTGCTCCTACGCAAGAACCATGATCGAGCGATGAGCTCTTTGTTTTGTTTTCCTTTCCGTAACGCAACCCCCCTAGTTTGATTTAGGGTTTTGTATGAACAAAAAACACTACATCAAACAGGGGGTTTGCCTGTTGGTAGAAACAGGAGCTCATCGCTCCATACCGATCGAGCGAAAGCGCTCATTCTCTAGACCAAGAAGAAATGCCCGTTTTTCGTTTTTTTTTTTGCCTCGCAAACCCCCGTGGTTTTACATGCAAACGTAGTCAAACCTAACGCCAAACTACATTCGGAGTCTGAGGGTTTTGTTTTTGCACGGCCTCTTTTCGGCCCCGTGGTAGCGGTTTCGAGTAGGTTCCCTTTCAACGCATGGGTAGCCTTAGACCCCCCATACAAACCACAAACAGACTCCCATAAAAAGATGGATTTGTGAATTTGCAACAATACTGTCGATGTCAGCATGTTGATGATGTATTGCATGTAACGCCAACATGTTGCGATCTCTTCCTGTTCACAAGTAAAGTGTCAGTATCCTTAGGCCAGTGGGTTGCGGAGTGTTATTCTTCCGAAGGCCGGATAAGACATTAACACTGTTTCGTCCGCCGAGAAGGGCATACACACCATCAAATTTCGTGGGTAATCCCTCTACGTACCCAAACTTGTGTTTGCACATAAAGCCTACATTGTTGATGGGTGTAGTAGCTCCGATACCATATGAATACAATATGTGAAACCAGAACGGTCGAAATTTGCACCACTTTTCACGAAGGCTTTTTTTTTACGTTCATTCCACCACCAAAGAACAAGTAATGTATAGTTCTGGTTCAAGTGCTCAGAGGGTAACCTGCGATGAAATTCGACCAAGGCCCTGTCGAATCCGCCTACTGGCAGTTCTTTCCACTTGAGCATTCGTTCTACAAGAATTTCATGCTTGAAATCGAGCGAGCAAATCAACGGTTTGCGGCACTTGGCCGACATTGAGGACCGAGCAAGCACGCTTGAGAACACCCAGGCCCTCGATCGATTACTGAGCCAACACCGTGACGAGTAGTTTCAAATGCATTAAACGGAGATTCTTAATCGTGGCATCATTTGTAAAAAAAGAGACTAGTATTGAACCATTGAGGACCAACCCACAAGGGGTACATTGCCGTTTTGAAACTCGATAATCATGATTCTCATTGCAAAATTAGGTGATAATGTAGTATACTGAAGAGGTTGCAAGAATCCTTACATACGTCTCAAGTCGCAATGCCGGAGATACCAACACACTTTACAAGAGAAATCATAAAGCCATGGGATGGGGAAAAAATTCCAATGCAACAGCTTGCTAAAAACAAGCCCTTCAATCATAAAGAACAGTCGCCTACTGATGGACACCAATGAAAAAAAACCGTCAACAAACTCTCACGAACGATGTGTCGAACCATTGGGGTTGGACAGAGCAGCCGAAGGATATTCAAACATCAGCACTCACTCTAAACAGTTTGACCGCAATGACAGAGGGAATCTCATGCACATTTTCAACAAACACATAGTGAGGACCTTTCCGCATCCTTGACTTGCCCCTCTTTTACAAACATACAATCGTCGTAGAGGAATCTGCATATGCAGTTTTGCGAGTGGGCTCTAACGTATGAATACGAACGGTACACGTGGATGGATATGCGGCTGGAAATGTGCCCATACATTTCATTGCATAGGTGTCCAACCGTCGCCTACAAAGTCCATTGAACGAGCAAATCGTTTGAAACACATTTTGTGGTTGTTCAATACCCACCTTATTCTTACAATAGTGGAACAAATAGTGTGCCATGGCTTCCAAAGGTATCCACTCCCCTGCTACAAGGATGGGGGTTTTATCCTACAAGTTCTCCACTGGGAGCATGGAGGTTGTCATCCAGCCTCCCCCACCAATCAAACGATGTGGATGCGTAGGCATAGTGGCTGAAGATAAAGCATGTATGGGATGGTAGGAGGTGTCAAATACCTGACACATCCTGCCAAGCCACATCTCAAGTGCTCAATCATGGGATTGTAGGCATCTCCTTTTGGACCTCTGCAGTACCTTCCATTGCGCTCACAGCCATGGGTGCATCTAGACCCACTTTGTTGTTTTCCAATATCTCTCATCATCTCCCCTTCTCCAGGAGGCAATGCAAATTCTTGTGGGACAGATAGGGAGTGCCTACGGCTAAACTACCCTCTTTTCTCATTGTTCTTGAACCTCTTCTTCCTTTCCTTTTACATGAAATTGGAGAAGGGTGTTTCTCTACAAAAAGGTATCCCAATAATTGAGAGGGTACCAAGACAAATGGAGGAGCCGGAGGGATTTTTTTTCCGGGCCTCCCCACCGCCGTGGGTTGAGGAGAGCCATCGTTAAAGAAGTGAAATACATGCCAAAGGATTTGAAGAGGAGGCCAAGGAAGGCCAACAGGCAAAAGAGAAGACAAGAGAAGCGATGGAGGATTTTGTGGGGTTTCAATCTATAGAATAGAGTTGCTCCAGTCCCCTTCTCACTCAGTGAGCGGTGCTCAATTTCCTTTTGCTTCATTTTCCGTTATCTTGGTTGACTTTTTCCCAGGCCACATAGGCTATCTAGTGCCATATGTTATGACGTAGGACGATAGACTTTAATCCACATGCTTGTGCTAAACGCGACAGCGTAGAACACCATCCATTTATACCACATACTTGTGCTGATCGTGGCAACCTGGGAACCTACAGATCTTTCCGCGTTGTTTGTGCCGTCTATGATGACATAGCAAATTAGAAACGTATTGTTTTCTTGTTTCACCAACCACAAAGTAACAAAAACAGGAGAGGTGACACCCCTGTGAAGTTTTGGAGAGTCCTTCACAAAATGCTACTAACATGCTAGTTTCATCTAGGACAATATGGCAAGTATCGAAAGTCCAAAACCCACAAGGCCAACGCGGTGACGGCCTCACCACACACCCTTAGCTGACTCCAAATACTAGGAACCTCTGTTGTAAGTATGGTAGACAAATCAACAATCATCATGTCATCAAAGGCAACTCGTGCTATACTTGCCAAGATGAGAAAGCATGGGAACACATTCAAGTGCTTGATGCGCACGTCGACACGCACGGGGGTAACTTCCATGTGACAAAGAATGCACTTGGGAGGACCACCAAAGCATGGACCCCAAAGAAGAGCATGATGACCATGACATGGACAAGAATCGTGACCATCGTCATCTCCACAAGGCAAACGTGAATCGATCACTCAGAAACGGAAAGGCCCCCGCTGATTCTAAGCAAGCTGTAGATAGCACTGATGTTGCCAATTGTAACAAGGGCGTCAACAACAACCATGCAGAAAGTTCTTGTGACTACAAGCCAGCCAATGCTTTAGCAAAATCAATCTACTCTATGCATCGGAAGCTTGTTGAGGCAACCACCGAGGTAGTAGGGTGACTCAAGATTAGCACTGACAATGGAGGTGCAACACCATCCCGAGGAGTGATGATGGATCTCCTCTCATACGACACAGGTATGATGGGACAGTTACACGTCTCCTTGACCATTGTTATGGTCAACAACTTCCTTCAGAAGCTGGGCCCCTTGGAGACATGAATGCAAACCATACCCCCCTTCTGGTGGGCGAGCACGTTCGTGGTACCTTTGGTCAACGATTTTCACCCACTGATACTTTAAGACTAGAAGGTGCTAAAAAATCTGCGTGTAGCAATACGATGTGGACCAAAGTAGGTTCAAACTGGGATTAACGGTATCCATGGAAATAGTTGGTTCCGTGTTCACCAAAAACTCAGCTTGCCATCATCAAGCATTTTCACTATGAAGAAAAGAGGCTGCATGATGATGTAGCTCGTAGGTTACTTCACTTGTGCTCTTTTGAAAATGCTAGCCGACAACAGAGGAGATGAACCCTTCACCAGTACTAGCTTTACCTAAAGGCTGGTATTGAAGCACAAACCATCACATGTTGTATTTTTTGTCTATGAAAACCATACGGTACCCGTGATTGGTACGTGCAAAAAAAAAAGAAGTGCATCGAAGGATACACACAACGTGTCACATTGCACGTATTCAACCTTCTTGACCCAACCAATGTGCGGATGTCCCGCACATACATTGAATATTCCATGAGTTACTAGGACAAATTCCTGGCACCAACAGAGTTTGTGACGAACGACTTGGTGAATGATTTAATGAAGTTCACAGAGTTTTTGTTGAAGAGTGGTTAAAATCTAGTGGTGCCTACTTTGCTGTGGAGAGTGGAAGTAGTGAGGGAAATGTTACTTTCCATTTACTCAAGCCTTTACCAAATGCATAGAATATTTGTTGGAAGAGGTGAATGGCCACCTTCAAGTGACTCAAGAATGAAAGAATACATTTGCCAACAAAATTCATTATATTGTATCATTTTACAGTAGGAACAATGTATCACTTAGCACTAAGGAATTTTGGATGAAGTCATCTAGGATACGAAATCTTCTATTGAAGTTGTTTGGGCCACTTTCCATCGTTGCATGTATCGGGCCAGTGGCACAGAGATGAATTTTTTCTGCCGAGTATGAAGATACAGGATGTGTTTTATGTGAGACTGTTACCTTTGTGCATGGAAAAAAGAACCGTTCAACCACCACTGGTAGGTATTGCTTCCAATGGCCAATATGAGCTCCTTTGCATACTCCAACACCAAATAGCATACACTTTAGTCATGGATTGCTAAGGAATACCAGGTCCATTGGGTTGGGTATGGACCTGAATATCATTTGTGGGAGCTTGGATCTTGGTTGGCCAGTAGTTTGGTCAACAAAGTTTAGATTGAGCTGGGAACTTGCCCAGATTCGCTCGTTGTAGGGGGTACCACCTAAACGCGGAAACATAAGGACACTCACATTGGGTGGAATTCACGGACACTGACCATACGAGGTTGGAGACCTTCAACATGGTTGTCGTGCGGATGCAAATGCCTGAAGAGAGGAAGGTACTAGCCTTGCACATCAAAACATTGTAGCTTAGGTGAAGGTAGTACGCATGTGTTCATGTTGAGCTGGTGATTGAAATCGTCAACTTTCTTTCACAACGCTGACCACTCAATATCTGGCACTCCTACTTGTTGGGCATGAAACAAGATGGTTCATCATAAGTTGGAAGGAGTATAGAGTGAGGGCCAGTTTGGCCCTCCCTCCTCGGAAGTGAGGGGTGGTTGACAACCACCCTTGTTTCAACGAGGGGTGGTTTTCAACGAACCCTCGCTAAGTGATATGAAAACCACTTTTTCATGCATAACCCAATGCCTCGTCGTATGTATACTGAGTTATGTAGAATTGTGCATGTAAAATGAAAAACTCAACGCTTCAGATGGTTGCATTCTACTACAAACTCAGCATCCTATGCCACATAGGAAAACGAAGGTGTTTCAGATAAACAGCCATATCATCGAGAAAATCATACAAGAAAATTGTACATTCCAAAAGTAACTTCCAGCCTTTGAAATCTTCCAGGTCAAAATCATTCACAATAGGTGCTACAAAGATGATTACACTCGTTTCCTTGAAAGGTTTTTCCTCAATCGTAGCATCAAAAATTTATTGTACAGTGGCTGGCGTTGCCAGTAATAAGCAATTCAATCATGCATTTTTGCTGTACATGGAAGTTTGAGTGGGTAATGAAAGTTATCAAGTATGGAATGAGGTTCAAGGAGAGGAGAGAAGAAAAAAATCATGTGAATGTGCCAGAAACAAATTGGTCTACATAATCGTCATGAAAATATGAACCCACACTTGTAATCCGCCTTCCCTCCTCACATTTTCCAATATTGTCAGGGCTCAAAAGTTTGTGACACAACCCTGTCCGCAACAGGCCGGGTTGTGGATATCCACAACCCAGCCTGTTGTCATGGATGCAACCCTATCCACAGCTCTATCCTCTGTAAGTCGGTACACCATCTTCAGGAGGTGCTGTAGCTGTAGTCAATGTCGCGGCCCGTTGTCAGCCACAACCAGTCTCAAGGCAATTAACAGGTCAGCATGCAGTTGTGAATGAGCCCTTTGTGGAAGGTCAGTGCCAATTGGGGTGTTCCAAAGGACACCAATTTGGATGAGTGTACCTCAAAGTGCCATGACTAACATGTGATAGGAATCTCGGACAGAGACGCACTTAACTTGAACATGGTGAATGACATCATGGCCGTGGTTTGTTTTCTATTCTCGCAAGTAGTAACGGAACTTGTTTTAATGACAAGAGAAAGGCACTGTCATATACTTGCAGTATGTGGACAAGACACTGTTAGGGAGGTTCTGGGTGGCAAGAAGGCTGTTGCCAGGTGTCCAATTCACGTGTTGAATCAGACATAAGTTTAGGTTTCACATCTTAAACCTGGATGTGAAACGTAGCTAAAAGTTATCCTACAACTGGAGCGATGAAAAAATGATTATAGAAACAAGGGTGCTTTGACTACGACTAGACAAAATTAGGGACAGAAAACAAAGTTACCATTTAGAAAACATGCAAAGTACAGACTTGTAAAGATCGAGCTATTCTTGTTTAGGCTTCCAATTTTGGGCATGAGTAGAAACCCATGCCAATTTTGGTGCGACTCGTTGCCTATAGGGGCAGATCAAGGGTGTGTTAGGATGTAAAGAGAAATTTCAAGCGGGTTTTTATCGCCTGAGGTGCACTATAGATGGGATGGGACTACCAAAATCCTCTCATCATCATGGGTCATATCTTCTTGAAGAATGACCACAGGCAAGTCATACTTGTGACCCATTTGTTTTTATGCAAATGACCACGTCATTCACATGGCATGGAAACTGGTCTCCTGCAAAGACAAACAGGCCTGGAAGGTTTTATGTGAAACTTATATCAATTGCATATTAAAGTGTGTCATGTACTGGGTTTGTGCTCATCTTTGACTGAGAAGCTGGCCTGATGCAAGCAGTTGAGAGTTGGCTGCCAGGTGCCACAAACACACATACCATGCATGGTACATCAGGGAGAACTTTTTGGGTGAAGCATACAAAGGAGGCTCTATATTGGGCCTAGTATTGCATAGGGAATCTCACAAATAGCAGTTCTTACCAAACGCACAGTCAACAAACGTGCAGCAGAGTACCTCAACCCTGGGCCGGATGGCAAGTGCATTCGGCAACACAAGTAGACCTGGTATGCTTGTCCAGTCACACCTCCTTGATCACATCATAATCCTTCAACTTCTGTCTCATGGGCATCTACAAGCTATGTTTCTTTCACATCTTCTTCCAAATGCATGTTCTTGTACAACACCTCTTGGTGGAGCCAAGTAAGGTCATTGTTAAGTGTGAGGAATTGTGCTCCCTCACACTATCTGACATTGTAGCCCTACCAATGTCCGATAGGAATTAGTGTCCCTCACACATTGTGGCCCTACCAATGTTTGATAGGATACGAGGGAGCACAAGTGCAACGCACATGTAGTAGAGGGTGGGGGCAACCTGGACCACAACATGGGCTTGGGTGTCTAAGGAGTACGCGGTTGCAACGCAAGCCATTGTAGAAATGCAACTATAAACGTCCCATTTGCGGCCGCAAAGGTCTCACAAAACAGAGGTACCCTAATCCTACAGCCCTGTGCACTTCCCAAGTCATTGTTTCGCTTGTCATTGAATGTGCAACTACAACAACACAAAACCGAGAGCCTTGGAAGTAGTCTATGTGGTTCCAAATCATTAAAACTTTGAAGCTTTATCACATGGCCTATCCACAGACAAGGAGGTTGCGGAGGTAGCTGAATTTGCTCACGTGTTTGGTAGTACCAACGGCGAACCCTTGGGGTAGCAAAGTGAGAAGAAGGGTGGCCTCATGAGATGGACAGCGTGGCCGGGTGTGTTGGTGGAGATGGGACGGCCGAGGTTGGAGTAGATGCTTCAATAGATAATGCCAAAATAATTGACATTCAAAGATGAACACACTCAACATCATGGCTCCATTAATTCCAACACTATTGGTAGCCCATTTTTCATGTCATGGTTTCTTCACACTTGACAACTTTGTTGTGTTTACTCGTGTAGGAATTCAAGTGGCAAGAGAGGAGAATAATAGGTGTGGTCATACAAAAAGCTTTGGTGAAAAAAGATTTAGCTAGATTAGATGGGCATGTAGGTGGGTGATCAACACTCTCAACAGGGTGGTACTCTGGCACATTATAATGTTCTTCAAACATTGTTCATTGGGGGCAGATCCATTTTCTTTCATGATGAACATGGCATGTGAATGCATTGGAAAGATCCACATTGAATGCCTTCACGATGATTTCATGACGACATGTTTGAGAGCATATAATGGACGAAAAATGCATTCCATTGCATTGGAATCAGCTTTCCATAGAGGAGTGTTGGCCTGAGGGTATGTTTGCACCTTTGAGCAAACCAAGCTGACCTAGTTCATGCTTCCAACTGTTTTAGGAGGACTCAGGTGAGAGAGGCTGGTTGCTCCAAGGATGGCAAAGGAATTGGCTGTGGGAGTCACATCTTGACATCAAAATGTTGGTTGATTAATTTGATGTCAACACTGATGATTGTTGACTGCAATGAAATGAACGTGTGGCCTTTATAGCCACAAGTGTAGCCTTTACCATGCATACAAGCAACTGCAAAAGGCTAAGCTTCCTGGCAGCTTCCATGCGTTCTAGAATGGCATGCTATGTGGAAGGTTCCACACTTGGATCCTTTGCCTATCTATTGGTCTTTGCTTCTAGCTCAAGGATCCTGATATGGAGAATGAGCCTGCTTCCCTGGACCTGCATCTTTCTTCTAGGTGAAGCAACCATCATGGAAGGAACCTCTCCTTCCTAGAATCTTCCGCAGGCTTCTAGAAGCAAGAACACTTCATCTAAGAGCTTTCAATCCTCCAGTGGACCTCCTAGACCATGTAGTTGCTTCCACCCAAGCAGCCATAACATTTGCAAAGGCTGGACCTGAACCTAGGCCCTTAGCTACTAAGGATTGTTGGATTGCTTAAACCATCAAGCCACTTGCCTAAGTCTTTTGGAGGTCCACTCGTAGACCATTGTCGCCATAGCAAGGGACACTTTTCCAACATTCTCCCCCTTGCAACTCATCCCTGGCGCATAACACACCATGCCATCTGCATCATGGAGATGACTAACGGTGCCATTTTCTTGTTCTTAGCTCCCTAATCACATTGCTCATGCACTTGCCTCCCCTTCATGCACTTGGAGACAGGTTGATAAGCAAATATCCAAATCCTTTCTCCCAAGTTATGCATCTTGCATGCATCATTTGCCTCCTTCGTAAATCCGGAAGATGCGGACACACCTGTTGCATCCCCTGTTTCATGCCCCTTGAGTGGTCACCCTCTTTCTCGAGGACTTGGAGCCAATGACACCTTGATTGAACTCTGTGGTATGGTCCTCTGCTCCACCACTGCCGCCTCCTCATAGGACTTGGCAACACCATCTTGGTCTGCCTTGCAGCCGCGGTCCACCGTTGATGCCACTTGGAGCCCTTTTAGCCCCGACAGAGAGCTAAGCTCTTTGATGCTGCTCTCCCCCTGCTGTACGGCTGTCTGGGCCACTTCTGCCTACTTTTGTTGCGGTACACATACTTCCCGGTCTTCTACCACGTATTGCTCTTGGTCTCGTTCCGCTGTTGCATCAAGCTGCTCTGGCTCACTTTGATGACCTTCCCTGATGGCGTCCTCAAACTGCTGTGTGGTCCTCCATACTGCCACTGATGCCTCCTCTTGGGACTTGGCGGCGCTTTTTGTTCCCGAATTGTGGCCCCTGTCCACCACCAATGCATTCCAGAGTGTGTTGTTCTCTAATTGAGAGTGCAGTCCAGTGCCGCCCCTCTCCCTCTCCTCAGTCCCTCAGGTGGAGCTGCACGGATGTGACTTGCCGGTACTCTGTGCCAAAGCTTGAGCAGCCACATTTTGGCCCTCAAATTGGTACAGCAGCTGCTCCCCTTCGACAGAGGTGTGGAGCCCTTTGGGGTCACCTTGAGGACAACCTTTCTTGCCGTCCTCCTCTTGCTGCATGGTCTTCTACGTAGCCACCATCGCTTTTGCGTGGAACTCAGCAGCACCCATGTGGACTGCCTTGTTGCTCCCGTTCACCACTCTTGTAGAACTGGGTCCCATTTTCCCATTAGGAGAGCCAATCCATTTGAAGTCATTTTTCTCCCCTGGCTGGTCTGCCACCTAGACACCCTATCTTGACTCATTTTGAGCCCTTGCACCCATCACAAGTGTAGCCTTCACCATGCATACAAGGAAACACAAAAGGCTAAGCTTCCTAACAGCTTCCATGCAATCTAGAATGGCATCCTATGTGGAAGGTTCCATACTTGGATCCTTGTGCCTCTCTATTGGTGGTTGCTTCTAGCTCAAGGATCTTGATATGGAGCATGAGCTTGCTTCCCTGGACATGTAACTTTCTTTTAGATGAATCAAACATCATGTAGAAGGCATCTCCCCTTCTAGGAACCGTCACGTTCCTTGTGGGGGCAATGATCCGATCTGACAGTAACCTATCCTTCCAGGAATCTTCCGCTTCTAGAAGCAAGAACACTTCATTTAAAATCTTTCAATCCTCCTGTGGACCTCTTGGACCACGTAGATTTTTCCACCCAAGCGATTACGAGATTTGCGCAGGCTAGACCTGAACGCAGGCCCTTGGCCATCGTGGTGGATTCCTTACACCACTGAGCCACTTACTTCTGAATTTTGGAGGTCCACTCATGGACAATTGTTGCCATGGTCATGGGCAATGTAGCGAATGGTTGTGAGTAGTGTCCTAAGTCACTTTTTCCTTCACTAGGCACACCTTCAATGTGACTATCCTTTTGTGTAAACCTTTACAGCGGACACCACCTTGATGTTGATAGTGAAAAAAGTTTATCTCATACCTAACAAAGAATGTTAAAACATATTTAGCGAATGCAAAAATGCATAGTTTGCCAGATATAAAATACTTCATTGGTGTTACTTCAACGGCTGCGACTCCTACTCCTACATGGAGCTGGAGTCATATTTTAAATTCATGTAATGGCATCCAGAGTTCATTAGGGGGGGGTTTCCCTATACATCACTTTGGGGACAGTCGTCATCAATGACCAGTATAGGGAGACTCATATATTTTGAGTCTGTGGAGGCCCATTCTCCCCTTGACCTCACTCTCAAATATTGGGTCCCAAACGAGGAGGGTATCATCTCAAACTTGTGATTTTGCATGTTGTTTCCAGTTTGAAAACTAAAGATTTACCGACATCAAACTTCAGTTTTGTTTTATCTTTGCCAGTGCAAAATTTCCGCATATGAGAGACGTTTACCCATCCTATGCTAACTTTCATGCTTTCTCGTATCTCTCTTGCTTATCCTCTCCCCTTGTCTACCTCACCCTCTGAGGCAAGGAGAGGAGGGCAAGGACGAGGGCTCGAGGTCACCGGCCTTGGCCCTCGAGTCCTCATATCCTCCTTGTCGCCAATTGAGTGGCGAGCTCAATTGACGGCCTGCAGGTGGCTGGTCGATATCCGGGCGGTCACTTGGCCGGCCGCCGGCCGACTAGCTTGCTGGCTTATTTTCTCCATCATTTTCCATGGCAGCAAAGTCTAGAGATTTCTTTGACGACGTACTATGTATCTCCATCTACTTGAATGGAATGCGCAGGAGCTACATCTCTGACAGAGAGCCTCTTGCTGGGGTCCCGTTAGTGGTTGAGCTTGCTGGCATGGAAGAATGGATGGCCTTCCATGCTGTCAAGAAGGCAAAGTTGAGTGATACATGGGGTCTGCATTCACACAATCTGCAATGGTCCCAACCATAGGGTTCTGATTTTCACAAATTCTTGTCCACGTAGCTTGATGTTTGCATAGCTAAGTAGAACAATATTGCCATTAATGAGCAGGTGGTTGCTACAATGTCAGCTTGTTGGTTGCTTCATTTCCACTCATGTCTTCACGAGAGCCTCGTGCGTATCTTCCTACGTGCTGGAAAAGTCCCAGCGGTTGATCCTACCGTGGCAATGTTACTTTGGCTCTGTAGTGTCATCGAGTTGGCAAGAATTTTGTGGTAGACCACCTCAAATAGCATTTTTTCCCGCTGCAATGGAATTAGTTGTAAGGGAGTTTGGCGGTCGGTAACTTTGTTATCCAATCAGTTGCATGCTATTCGCATAAAGTGCGGAGCAGTTTTTTGAGCGTCTGATTGGTGCGCTCTGTTTGCCTATCAGTTTGAGGATGGAATACCATCCATAAATGGATCCGACTGCCATAACGCGTCATTAGTTTGCACAAAAAATGGCTAGTAAAATGCCAATATCTATTGCTGATGATGGTACATGGAACTCCATGTAGCTGCACAATCTGATTCAGAAACATCTGCGCTAGTCCTTTTCTGGTGATGGTGGTTGCTGTTAGGATGAAGTGCAATTTTTCATAGAATCTGTCTACCACTAGGAGGATGACACAATTTCCCTCCGGAGTGGCAGGCAGTCTGGTCACAAAGTCCATGCTGCTGATGACCCAAAGCTCCATGAGAACAGGGAGAGGTTGTGATAGTCCTCGTGGCCTCGTGCGATGAGATTTGTGCTGTTGACAGCAATCGCACGATTTATAGAATGTTGTCACGTTGGTCTGCATGCGGTCCCACCAATAGCACTGTTCTACCGCCTAAATCCGGGTAGTCTTTTGTGAAGGAACTTTTGCTGGGCTTATTTCAAGCAGACAGGTACATACCTCACACTAGCTACAAGGCCTTGCAGAGTTATGGATTTCATGAATTCATTCATGTTAAGGAGTATTGATCAGATGTGCATGCTCACACCCTCCATCGGAGTTAAAATGACCAAAATCAAGCAATCAAGGGATTTCATGGTGGCCTCATCCTCCTTGCAAGATTTTCATGAGCATAAACCAAGGTCGTTTATTTTTAGAACCCATTTCAGAAGGAATTTCGGTACGTTAGCCACAAGGAGGGACCTTATTATGCATCAGGGTTGAGCTTGAGTGTAATCATCTTTTATTCAAACTTAGTTGGTAGGAAGGGACTTCTCCACCTTCTTTAACATTGTTTCCTTGCCAGAGTGTCCACCTAGATTGGTGTGGTGGAGTTTCACCAATAATGTCCTTTAGAGGTCTTACAAAACCCTCTATAACAGCTACAAACTTGTCATGTGTTGAGGCAGTGGAGGTTGGAGTTGTCTTATTTGCTACCCCAATCTCCTTTGTTTAAATTGTTTCCAAGTTGAAAATCCATGATTGTAATCAATGTCGTAGGTACCGATTGGCCACGTCCAATAATATCGGCTGCATGTAATGTTTTACAATTGCTCCAACTTCCTCTGTTGCTTCCTCCTCTGGCATTTCTTATGATTGCCGTTGCACCATGGGTCGCTCAACCAAAGGGATGTGTCATCAATTGTTGTTGAGGATGACATAGACTGCGCCACTGCTTCCATCTACCTACGGATTATTGGTAGAGGAAATATTGCCTGGAGATGATTTTGAGGTCACTCACTAGGGCCTTGTGGATTGTTACATTGTGCAGATCTCTGATTTGCACTCGGAATGATTTTTAAAGATGGAATACATACATATCTTTGTTGATGCGTTTTCCTTTAGACAACCCTCGTTTGGTGTGTAAACCAAGCTGTGAGAAGCTCCTCCATCCAATAGTGCAAGTACCATTCTATAACTTTTAAATCTCCTTGATTGTACTGGTAGAAGTATCCCCAATTAGTTATCCTTGTACTCCTCATCAAACATTGCAATCGTAGGAACCCTTGTATACAAAGCTTTTGTTTCGTTTGGATGGGTGACCGGTGGATGCAGATATTTCTAACTCGATAGGAAGTTTGCTGACTACTCCTCTCAAATGCCGTTTCTCGACCCCCATTCTTCTTCTCTATGACTTCTCCCCTCTTCGGCGTGATGTTTTCATTTCCATCAGTTGCATGAATTGTGCCCCAGCCTCCCGCAATGCTAGCACAACCATTCATTGCATTGATCAAAGGAACCAATCTCCATTCAAGAAGAGACTTTCCCCAACTGTGACTTTCCTCCACCACAGTTGTGGATTTAGGGTCACCAGTCGCAAAAATCTTGCATCTGAGCGTCATAGCCTGCGTTGTCAGTGTGATCAACTGCTATGATCATTTTTGCAAGTTTGTCCTGGATGCCAAATATGGTGATTGCTTGCTGAGTGTTGTGCTTGAGGCCTTTGTTGTAGTATGAACATACATTTTTCGTGGATGGGGTCAGTTTCAGTGGTGATGTCATGGAAACACCGTGTATGCTTTGTGTGCTGGACTGTTGATGCAAGCATTGAAGCTTGCACCATGAGTATGGCTTCTCGTTCATTTTTCCAAAGAATTCAAGCATGGCACATGTGATGTCCTTCCAGTTCTCTGATAGAGTCTGTGAGCCATGCCATGTCGGATTGATGTGTGCAAGAGGTAGAATGCCTGAAATTGACGATGCAATAGCACTCGCATGAGCCGTTGATCCACCTCCGTTGTCTCCTGCTGTCGTTGGATGGTCTTTAGATCAGAACACCAACTAAGAGCCATGCCATGCAAATGCGAGGCAACAAAGCAAAGGTTGTTTTTATCATTGTTGACCCTAGCAGTGGTGAAGTAAACCTTCAAACTTGTCTGCCACGTTCAAACCCTTGATCCGTTGGAGCTTTCAAGACCCAACAACTCAAGAAGTGCTCTTCAAACACCGTACGTCACTTGACATTAAAATTTTTCAAATTCATCATTTATGGAAACGTCATATTTGAGCACAGTTTTTGACAAAACAATTGTTTGGGTTGCACATTCAGACTCGTTCAACGGAAACATCCCAGCTTTTACTTCGATTGGAGGCGGCCTCGAACACCCTCAACTGAAGGTTTTTGAGGCCGTGTCAGTCTGACGTGGCTGTTCTGACACGAGCATTCGCGTCAGACTGACACGGCTGACACGCGCAGAGGATCAGCGTGGCTTATCCGTGCGAGAATCCGGTCCTGAGCACTGGTCTTTGTCATTTTCTGGGAATTGATTTGGGGTTAGTGGAATTTTGGCGACCAAGGATGCCGAAGTAGTTGTTTAGGGTGCACCTACAAAATTCGATGAAAAACAGGTTCGTTGATAAACATCGGAAAAAACCATCTTAAATCAAACATCAAGTGCAGTAGGGTATAAAGGTTTTCTTGAGAGTTCAACATTTCTCTAAGTGAAAACTGCCTCCCGCGCACGCACATTTTGAAGCTCCTCCATTGCTGCATTGAGTTTTTGGAGCAACTTGGTGTTGAGGCTCTCGATTCCTGACAGTTTCTTGTACAGGTATCCAATTATGCAAGCCTGTCAGATGGGACCCGGCATCGTGCCACGTGTCATCCTGGCAGACAACCGCGGAGGTGAAGGGCTTGCCGAGCCCGAGGTGACAGACCCTCTAGCACCACTAGTATCTGATGCCAAGTTTTATCCCACAAAGAACGTGGATGGCATGAGGATGAGGTGCCGGACAGAAGACAATATGAGGACTTGGGACAATTGGATGGTTCGTAAGTGTACTATGAAGACAAGTGTCAGATATGTTGACCACATATACATGATAGCAAGAAACAGAATGAGGCATACATCGTCTCTTAGGTGCTTGAGTCAAGCTATGTGTTTAATGCCACATCATGAGTGGTCGCTTTGAGAATCCACACCGAGAAGTCGGGGAGTTGTTCTTTCGAGAATATCAAGGCATGGACTTGTAAAATTCCAGCACTGTCAAGAGGTATCATGAGCTATATTAAAGCCAATGATGGCCCAAGGTCAATCAAAGTATTTCAAAGCATACAAATGATTTGGTATCTTTCAACCAAATTCTCCACAGCACTGGGATTTTGAAAAACCGTGCCTTGATACTCTCACAACCCCCCAAATTCTTGCTGGAGTGATTGGAAGCGTCTACTCAGGCTACGGCGTCGCAAGCATCGCTCGGCTCAACTGTCCAAGACCAAACACATGCCTTATTCTAATTGTCTTGTTGTACATGTGTTTGATGTATCCAATCCTAACCATCAAAGTACACATACTGCTGACTATTAGTTATCCAATCATCCCAATTTCCCAACTTGTTTCCTTCTCAGCACCCCAACCTTGTGATCCACATATTCTTTGCTTGGCAAAACACTTGGTATGGGAGCGTAGCAGCGCAAGAGGGGCAGCCGACGCATTAACTACAAGGCGAGAATATTGCACAAGACATTAGCGTATCTTCACCGTCCAAAGGATTGCAAAACTCACGATGAAGATAGCGAACAGAGCAAGAGCACCTGATGACCAGCAGAAGTGTCCAACAAAGACATTGGCGATGGAGGATCACCAGCACCCGATCATTGAAGCTCTTAAGGCAAACCAGGTGGTAATGACATCTTTTGCAACAAATGGCGCGGCACTGCCGACTGACACAGCCAACACGTTGACAGACCCCATGGGCTTGGAGAACCCTTCGCATCCATTGTTGCCCGCCGGGATGACACACGGCACAATAGGAGGCACCAATCGACAGGGTTGTGATGTCGGGATTCCAGAGCATCAATACCCATATACTCTAACATATCAACGTGACGGTGGAGGAGCTAGGAAAAACGCGATAAGGGGAAGTAGTGGTTGATTTTTTCTCTCACGGAGAGAAAAGTCCAACTATCATGTGAATCCCAGATTTGACCAACACTTCCTAAGTCATTCAATCCTTTTATGAAGGACTGACAGTTTGGCGTCTCCAGGTACCACCGGATGCCGACCGTGGTTGAGGAAGGAGATAGATCCCTTGTAAACGTCAATGTACCAAGTCATGATGTCATCTTATCCATTTATTGGCGGTGCCACCACAATGATTAAAGGGTGTACCTAACTTTGTCACAAAACAAAAGAAGAAGCGGAGGACAACTCAGAGCAAAAAGGGAAGTAATTCAACATTAAGATGAAAAAACGCAAAAACAAAGGCCAAGAAAGCCTGCCGGAATCATTACGCAATTGAGCTAGACTGGGTGACCTGTTCTGTGACCAAAACAAGGTGGTTGAGTCGAATTCGACCTACACGCGTAGCTACAACAATAACTTTTCTCGTAATGAACGTCCCGATGAATCAACTATACAAAATGTGTTACAGAAGTTTCTACCATTGTTTTTAAAAGTAGAGAACAGAATGATTCAAATAGTAACGACAAATAGTAAACAAGCCTAATGGCTCGGATACCTGCACCGGGCGCACTATTAAGCGAGCATACCCTCGAGTCCAAGTTTTGACATGACATATCCACCTCTTTAAAAAAAAAAGAGATATCCGACCCTCGCTCGCCATTCTTGATCAGCAACATGCTTTGCTGATTGAGCATGGCGACAAGAGTCATGTGACAGTTGCTCGATTGCAACCAACACCCCCTCGTGAGATCGCAAGGGAGCGATGATCCTTTTTCTTCTTTCAACGCGCAAACCCCCTATTGGGATGTATAGTTTTGTATGCTGTGCATGGGTGGAGAGTGCGTGAAACATAAAACCCTACATTGTAATGGGGGGTTTGTGTGTAAAGAAAAACAAAGCAAAAAGAAACAAAAGGGTCTTTTCAAAAATTGGACTCTTTTCTCATGGCACACAAACCATCCCTGGTTTGCGGAGAGAATACCTTCAAACCCAACCCCTCTTTACATTCGGGGCTGAGGGTCTTATTTTTTACGTAGGCATCTGTTGGGCCCTGCTATCGCAGGGCCCAGCAGATTACCTTTCAACCCCATGCAAACCCCTTCCTCGAACAATGAGAAACACCTAAAATGATGGGTTTTTTATTGTTTGAGGAGCATGATGATGTCAGCATTCCGACGCTGCATTCCATACAACGACAACACAGTTTTTCTTGTGGATACGTTGTTTTTTTTAACAAAAATTTTCAACCTGTGGATATTGTACTCGGCATGCCATGCCTAGTTTTGTAGGGGCAGGCATGCCAGCTTAAGTTTTTTTGACATGGTGGGTATCTAGTCATTCGTTCCATCATGAATTCATGAATAAGTTAAGGATGTAGTTTTAAGTGGTGCAACAAGCCGTTACGGCACGGACGGAAGAGTCCTCCCAATAAGGGGGATAGTCATTCGATTTTCATTCGTATGATTTCACTCAAAATGTCCAAGCCCGCCATGGCCTCTCGACGCTAAGTCTGAAAGTCTGCATTTCATGTGGCTTATGGATGACTGGACGAGAGGGCTTGAGGGTCGGAGACCCTCAAGCACGGTGGTTTTGGCCTGGTTGGCCAAGGATTCCGTCCAAGTGGCTATGTTGGTACTAGAGCACCAGGGTTTGAGTTGGACGTGCAGATGCCAAGGGTGGCTCACTCCTAGCAGGGGGAGTGTGGATTGTCTCGAGTGCTATGTGGCTCAAGTGAGGGTCCATGGTCTGTGGGTTGTTTGACAGGATGGGTACCTGAGGACCTCCGACCCTCAACCACCGCGGTTTTGGCTTAGTCAGCCAAGGATTTAGTGCAATCCATTAAAGAAGGTGTCTGCGTAAGAATAGAAACTTAAATCCTAAATCAGATCAGGGGTTAGGTTTGAACATAGTTTCCTTCAAAAATGGGGGATTTGCTTGCTTTAAAGAAAGGGTTTGGTCACGATATGCCCAGTTTTCGGAACTATAATGCTGATATGCCAATGTTGCACACAAAATAACACATATGACAATGCCGCAAAAAAAATAGTGCATATGACAATGTCACACAGAAAACAACGCATATGACAATGCCCTACATAAAAGAACGCATATGCCAACATTACCCAAAAAATACCTTAGGAACCCAGAAACGCTACAGAAAAGTCATGTTCCCGCCACATACCATGTAGCATTGATGTACCGTACTGCCACGTGAAAAGAAATGCAAGAACAATTTTATTTTTTTTTATAAATGAAGAAGCGTCCTTGGTGGTTCCACACAAATACAAAACAGTCAAACCTGGTTCCACACAAACAAAAATTCGACACCCGGTCGTGTTCAATTCCCAGCGCGAGCAGTGGGAGTCCGGAGTTCGAAGTTTGAAATATCGAACTTCGAACTCCACTAGTGGAGACTCATCCACGATTCGTGGAATTGTTCGCCGTCAAGACGCAAGCCCACGTGTTGTGAGCGGTGCGATGTCTCGCGACAACATTTAGTGGCCAAATGTTTCGTGTGCCGGCTACTCAACGCTCGTGGGAGTTGTGCTTGTTGAACGAATATATTTAGTCCGAAGCACAAAACAAAGACAAGGTTGCACCCAATTTCCACACAAATACAAAGTAGGACTGTACAATTGCACACAAATAGAAAAAGATGCCTAAAAAGATATTATTTCTTCTTTTCACGTGGCAGTACGGTATGACATGATTTTTGTCATTCACTATGTCAGACGGATGCACCATTGCAATTTTTTCCATGTCAGGTCCAAAACACATGCTGTGATGAGCATGAAGAATGGGGTGGGCGGCTGGTTGATTTTGTTGCGGAGGCTGGACGGATGGTTGCTTTTGTAACGCATGGTGGATGGATGGTTGTTTTTCTTCCAAACCACGGGTTGATCGTTACTCTTCTTCCGAACAACGGGCGGATGAGAGTTACATTTTGCGTTTTATGGGTATCTGAGCTATTTCACCCTTAAATTTTTTTTGAAATGTGTGTTTTTGCTGGATCCCGATCTCCCAACAGAACGAGAGTCACAATCAAGCGATAATCACATGACATTCCTTGCCGTCCTCAATCAGTGACACATGTCACAAATCGAGCATGGCTATGGAGCTAGATACCTCGTTTGTATTTCTGAAGTGTTGGATATGGCGGAAGTAGATTTTTGTAATTGGATATGGTAAGGTTAACCCTTTGGGCGTGTCAGTATACTTGCTGTTCACCCTAACAAAAACAATTACATCCGTGACTTGTATGAGTCCCTAAACTCCGCGAGTATACATCTTTGTCATGAAATCTGTGGTACACCGCGTGATGAGCTGAAGATTTTTATGCCTATCGGTCAAGGGTGTTTTCGCTGCCTACCCTGACCTACGGTGTTCCATTCCAGAAGGTTGTGAATACTCTGACCAGCTTCTAGAATGGTCAAAAGAAGTGTTGCAAGCCATATTGATGTTTTGATATTGCGCAGTTGACAACTTGATGGTGCCAGACTCTTAGAAAACTGTACATTGATGTTCTTAAAGGCCCTTAACTTCTCTGCGGAGCTTCTCAAAGCAACTACTCACTGTGTGACCTTACATGCATTGCTTAGGTAAAGCGTCGTAGACCCAACATATTCCTCAACTTGATACTCGCCATTGTATGTATGTGCTTGACTCACTCGACACTTGTCGTTGAAACGCACTTCCTACTGAAAACAAATTAGGATTTGGTCACGATGTACCCACTTTTCGGAGCTATTCAGCTGATATGCCAATGTCGCGTACGATGTAACGCAGGTATCAATAGATCGCAGGAGATAACGTAGGTATCAACACCGAGCGAGAAAGCAACTAGCCCCCCATGAGTTAAAGAAAAGTACTAATCCGGGAATTGACTGAGATTATAAGATCCGTAGCCCATGCACGATTTGTTCGCACGTGAATAGTAACTGAGCGGAACCCATATGCCCAAGCGCCAATACATGTCCAAACCACCGGTGGAGGCTTGGAAGACGCAGCTTTTTACAAATATTCTGTGCACAAACCATGTAGTGTCGGGTCTAAGTTTGACATAAAATATTGCAAATTTGTGTACCATTTTCATGTATGCTATGCGTGCGTAAAGGCGTTACACACGTGTCATCGGATATGTTGCCAACAAATGGCATCGCGCCGCTAGTGACAGCCAAGCACGTCCTCGTCATCGTCACTGACAAGACAGCATGCCAACCGCCAGCTCGCTGACGACGTCCACATTTGATGTGACGTAGTAAAAACATGCAGAAGCCCAACTGTAGCATAAACCGAGCTGAAAGTTGCAGTTCATGCTTGAAGTGCCTAGCACTTGCAAGTTTGACGTTCATTACATTAAATTTGATACCTGGCCATGGCGTCCTTGCACCACTTGTCGCTAAAGGGTCATCCATTGCCGCTGCTAGAGAAATGGATGGGAGATGTCAGCGATTCCTGCCACATGGAACTATATGATACGTGGGTCGCGTGGGTTAACATCAAGCACATGTGGGACTCAAAATGGTCTCGGCCCATGTCCTGCTGACCCATACAACATGTGCTGGCTCATGGGTGTGAAACCGCCGCATCGCCGTCCTGCATGGTGCCCGTCTCACTGGCAGCCATGAGTCCATCCGTACCCGCTGTGGTCTACGAGATTGTAGACTAGGAAACTTTTGACAGGACAGACAATGTACCAGACGTGTTTGAATCACAAACCACTACTTCTTCGGAACTTTACAAGTCACGAATTCCGTGTTTTGTACATCTTTGTATTGGCACAGTTTTCACGTGGAAACATGTCTTCCTCGGATCCGCTGAAGCTCCAAGGTCGTCACATGCCGGCGCTCTAGTTGTGGGATGGAGGTCCGGATGCTCCTCACTTTGGTCCATGGGGAGAAATCCTTCCTCCACACCCCCATATGGATCATTTAGATGCATGGGTCACGTGGAATAACATCAAGAGCCTTTGGGACTCCAAGAACTTGGGGCCCCCTCCAAGCGATCCACTCGACATGTGCAACATCATGTGTGTGAAGCTGCCACATTGCCGTCCTATCTGGTGCCCACCACACTGGCAGCCCTGGGTCCATCCAGATCCTCTATGGTGTGCCAGACTCTGAACCACATAGGCTAGCGAACGATCGGGTACATTGTTCATTTTGTCATGACATTGTATATCTCAAATTCCGGGTTTTCTTGTACTTTTTCAGTCTCATTTAACACGCATATGACAGGTCCAACACATCTGAATGAAATGAGTGCTACAGATGATGAAACATAGCGGAAGTATGTCTTGGTCACTAACAACTCTGTGCATGGCGAATGGGCGGCCATGCCTGCAATGGCAGTCCTATATGGTGCGCCAGACTATGACCAGGTAGGCCCGTGTAGGACTGGGTACATTGCTAATTTTGTCATGACATTTAATACATCAACTGCAGGGTATTGTCCTTGTTTTGTGGTCTGATTGTACATGCATATGACAGGTTCCTCACCCTTTTATGGAAAAATGCGGCAGAACATGAATCACAGCGGATCTATGTCTCATTGAAAAACAACTTTGGACATAGCTGAAATCTGACTGTTGGAATTTTGTGCATACGAACGTGTGTAGTATCCATTCTCACTTTACTGGGTAGGAATGTTAAACGAAACTATCATGAAATGCTTCCTGTACCCAGTAGCCCATTTATGTTCGCACATTTTATTGTTCTCATGTGCCTAGTGTCTTTTGACATGGCAAGCATCTATAGCATGGATCTGAGTGTCCCACCATTTCAATGACATTTTTGACCAAAGGTTTGGATAACATTTGCAATACTACTTAATGCAGCCTAAAAGTTACTCATAAGGACCAGGCTTGCCGTTCGCTATCCACTGCTGCACTTGTGGGGGGAACGTGTGCATCCAACCAATGATGTTACACATGGGGCACAAGTGCAGAGAACTGCTAGAAGCCTGTGCACGACCGGGATTAATGACCATCCCATCGTCATCTTCTGCAAGAGCATCGTAGAATACTTCTTCTGGTGTGTAGTCCGATAAAGCACCCATGTCAAAGGGTTCAGGGCACGTGCTGTAGTACAGCCTGACTTCTAAACGCCTCCATTCCGTCTGCAACCCCGACAACAAGTAACATGTGCTAGCTCCACAGAGAAACGAAGTTACCATAGGTAGTGCTGTTGCGGACAGCGTGCACTCCATTAATACTTGGTGGAAATGCTTGAGAGAAGTACAAATGGCTTTGTTCCATGCTTTTATGCTTCGTATTGAAACATGGGGCACCTCTTTCACTACAGTAACCATCATGTTTCCGCAGTACACTACTGCGACATGTTCAGGTTAACGCAAGTCTGCACTTTCATTTTCAACAGAGCTGACACTTTTCAAAGGAAGCAATGGCCTAGGATTCACAGCCACCCCTAACACAACCACACTAACTTGATCATCACATATTCTGGCCGGCCACTGGCCATGCGGAGTACACCGTTCGCCCAGGACTTGGATGTGCTTCAGACTTGGCCTACGGCCAACAAACACTCCACAGTGACATGACATTGTTCTTAGCAGAGTGTTCATGGACTTCAAAGGAATTCAAGACGTGCACATGAACTTTCGCACATGAGTACGGAAAAAAACTCACCTTAAATCTCAAGTGCATCCATGCCTCTTACTACGTGGCTCCCCACCTCTTCCTCTACTTCATCATTTGCGTGCTTTGCTCCTGCATCATCTTCTGCCACCTCTTCTCCTGCGTTACCATCTGCACCATGTTCCAGTGTACCATACTGCTCCATGAGTCTGGCACCTTCATCGTCGTGCTCTTCCTGTGTGAGCGGTCCGTTCTCTGGCTCCGGTGCATACCCTAGGAAGTCCTCACTGCCACTGTCAGACATGTTGTCATCCAAGTCGTCTGCGGCTGCCTCACCCACCTCCTCATATGTCAAGGACCCCCTGGGGTCTGCTTCAGGGTAGTAGTCTGATGCATCACTGTCGCTGGTTGCTGCCCCTTCTTCTCTCCCTGCCCCTTCTTCTCTCTATGCATGTGCACCTGCTCCTGTTGCTGCTGTTTCACGTTCTGCTCTTAGGGCTGCTACTGCTTCGTGAGGCCGAGGTGCTACAGGGTTGGGACACCTCTTCTTTGTGTGAACCTTATGGCCACACTTTGGGCAGATGAAGTTTCATTTCCAGAGCGACGCTCCATTCGTGCACTTCTGGGATGACCACGGCTACGCCGCGAACCTGGTTTCCCCCAGCAAGATGGGGCAGGTTGATAGAGTCCAGAGGCGGAGAGTGAGGGCATGGGGTTGCCGTAGGTGAGGCTCCAGTACCTCACTGTCTGCCCGCGTCTCATGTGAGCAGTTGGGTCTTTACCCACCTCCATCATCAGGCCACAGGCATGCTGGCATGGCTGGCCGAACTCACACCACTGACGACACTCACAACTTCCCATGTTGAGATCCACGTGCCGCCGGAAATTTGTTGGCCATGAACCGTTGCCGTTGATGGCCCCTCCATCATGACGTTGTAGTCGCGTGCAACTGCAGAACCATGAATCAAGTGTTTTGTGGGAGCCGGGGCAAGAGTCTCGTTGCCATTGGCTATCTGCTTGCAGCACTGTGCCATGATGCCCTGCACAAAGTAGTACACTTGTACGGAGCAGTAGAAGGGGTAGAGCTTGCGGAGGGACTTCGGACAGGCGTTCAATGACTCTGAAGCGTTGCTAGTGATGTGCCCCCCCTAGGAACAGGGCACAAGTATGACATCCACTCCTGTAGCTGTATGCCATCCTGCCCGTCTCGTCCTGGTTTGAGGTAGTTCACTGCACGTTTGCTGACTGCTCGCAGGTGACGTGACGCTCGGTGAAACTGCTCGTGGGTGAGGGCCTGTGCACACTTCTAGGCCCAGTAGGCCGCCCTCTTGCCAAACTTCTCTTGGATATGTCACCGCAGATGCCAGGCACAGTAAGTGTGGGTAGCGCCGAGTAAGTGTCTTACCAGAGCCTTCACCAGGCCAGCTTCTCTGTCTGACACAATGAGTGCACCTGCAGAACACGCTCTGGGGTAAGCTCGTGCCAAGTTCTTGTAGAATCACATCCACATTTCTTCGTTCTCACTAGACACCAGTGCCCAGGCCATGGGGCATGCATGGTTTCTTTGCGTAAAAAAATTGCGCGACCAGCATGACTTACTTGTGGCCGTTCTTGAGGAAGGTGCCATCCATTTTCATGATTCTCCTTGAGTAGTCCCAACCAAGGCGGGTGGCCCCGGGCGCCACAAATGCCGAATGAAACTTGTTATGTGCATCCATCTCTGCCACTGCATGTGTTGCTGGATCAATTCGTTTCAGCAGCACACCCACGAAGCCAAAATTTGTCAAACCTTGAATGAGGGAAGGAAGAACACAAGTGAAGAGCAATGCAAGGCCAGCAGCAAATAGTACCTCTTGACACAGCGCTGAAAACATAGCCCAAGATTTCGCCTTTGCGCCCATGAGTTGTGCCTGGGCCTATGATCTTGCACGGTAGAGCGTATAGTTGGCCACCTTAATCCCCGCAACTTCCTTGATGATGGATCTCAGTGTGGCAAGATGTGTAGTCGGATCCTGCGCCATCGCCAACGATATGTGCCGTGCAATCCACCAGGTGGTTCGAGCGGGGCTCCCACGGCCAATATTTGGGGTGCAACTGTGGCCTTCTGTGACATGGGACAGTTTCACCGCCCCCAGCTTCGAAGATACAACCGCGCATATGTTCCACGCGCAGCCACATGTCATATCCTCCATGCAGCAAACGTCGATCCATCCAGGCTCGCTGCGCACCCACTGAAGGCCAAAGCGGTTTGCTACGGCGTGGTCCTTGATTGCTGCCCTGCAGGCAGCCATGTTGCAAAACGTTTTGCCCTCCACGAGCTGGTCACCTTCTGCCTTTCTTTTCTTGGTCATGCCATCGGGAGAGCTATTTGATGTACCTGCAAAAGGACATGACACATAGTACGGGTAGGTTTCAGTTCATGCCTTAGCGGATTGGAAACAGTGGAAAAGCACCAAGTAGGAAACGACAAACGGCAACATGTGCGTAAACAAGTCTGATGACCTCACGTCTTGTACAACGGACATGCAAGGCCACATGACGTACAAAGACACAAAGAAACTGTAAGCCACATATTACCAGTGGAGCCACTAGGACAGAGAACATGGTGCCTTGCCCAGGACTATGTGTAAGGTGGAGCCTCGGTCTGGTCCGGGGAGCTTGGCTCCATCCAAAACAACCGCATGTTCTCCGCAACTTCATCTTCAAACCGTCTTTCCCAGTCCTCATAGTCCCGGTCTCTGTTCAGCAAGAATAAAACGTCTTATCTGGCACCTAATTCACGGTTGAAAACGTGGTGTGCCGGACTCTGGGGTTGAGCTGGAACCGACGCTGGAAGAACTCTGTGCTCGGGAAGCCGATAGGCGCGTTGCTGAGGTGGTGGTCCAGCAGGTGGTGGTAACGCAGCGCGTCGTGCAGCGGGTGGTGCAGCGGGACGTGCAGCGTGTGGTGCAGTGGGTGGTGCAGCCAGTGGTGCAGCAGGACATCCACCGGGTGGTGCAGCAGATGGTGAAGCACATGGTGCAGCGAGTCGTGCAACGGGTCATGCAGCAGGTCGTGCAGCGGGTGGTTTAGCGGGTCGTGTAGTGGGTCATGCAGCAGGTTGTGCAGCGGATGGTGCAACCGGTAATGCAGCAGGTCGTACAGCAGGTGGTGTAGTGGCTTGTGCAGCGGGTCGTACAACACGTGGTGCAACAGGTCATGCAGCGTGTGGTGCAGCGGGCATTGGCTCGGTGGCTAATACAGCCGGCGGCGCCACATCCACGCCAATGAAGCTCCACCCCGCAGCCGTCGGTGGGTTCGGCCGTCCATGGTTGCGCCACCTTAGGTCTAAAGGACCAGACAGAGTTGTTGTGCTTGTTGCCGGCAAGGCAACATGACGGGGAGGTAACGCCCGTGGCACGCAAAACTCAGACTGCACGGGCAAGCCACCCTGGCTGGTGGGGATTGCCCGTCCTCAGGTAAGTGGGCCTAGCGGATATGACAGCATGGCAGTTGTAGGACGCAGTGCCTCGGCACATGACACAGGTGGGCGAGTGGGCGGCCTTGTGGAATCTGTACGCATTGGTCGGGTGGAGGCAGGAGCCTCTGCCCTCCGAGCACTGCCCCGGGTCCGGGGCGCCATTACGCCAAGAATGGGTACATTGGAATTTTGTGAACACAATACATTCCTCACGTACCCTGCAATTTGACTCACCTCGCTTGATCAGGAGAGAGAGCGCCATGTTGACGCTCCACCGTAAACACACCAATCCCGGGCATCATCGTAGCTCTACACCAGAGAAGCCAAAATGAAACGAACACTCTGGGAGGGGGGGGGGGGGACCGTCGCTACCCAGCGTCCATGCTCCCGCTGAAGATGACCTCCGCCAATGCTAGTCAGGGTCCATTACAACGTACATTGACATGTTATGCAGCTAATCTGCATGCAGTACACTCGTGCGTCAGGAGACGGAGCTCACTAGAGCGCTTTTATTTCGCACATGCATGCTCGGAAGCCAAGCTGGCATCTGCGCATGCAGGCCGTGTTTGATCTGTTACATTATTTATGTGTGTACGTAACGTCAGCATGGCATACACAAAGCATCGTCGAAGCCACAGAAAGAGCTGTATTCGTAAGGAAAAGAAAACACCCCTTCTGTTCGTGATCGAGCAGATCGTCAAACCAATTGTTTTAGTAGACATGTGTACACATGTAGAGTCGCATTGAAGGCCATGTAATGTCTCATTGTATGGACTTCGGAAACAAAACGCGAAGATTGAGTTCAGAACAAGAAAAGTAGCAGTGTGCCGAACGTGCAACACATGTAATGTAGGTACCTGTAGTCGTTGATAAGTTAAAGAACCATGGGTGGATAGTTGCTTTTGTGGAGAGCGACAGGCGGATGGTTGCTTTTTTCCAAACGACGGGCGGATGGTTGCTGTTCTTCCAAACGACGGGTGGATGGTTGCTGTCCTTCCAAACAATGGGCGGATGAGAGTCACACTTTGCGTTTTATGGCTATCTGAGCTATTTCACCCTACAATTCATCCTTTTTCTTCCCATTCCTGGAATTGACTACTGTCTTACGTCTCATCCTTGTTAACCATGTACTTCGTATCCAACCTAACACTTGGTAGCAGAGTGCAGTGACGCTAGAGGAGAAACCAAAATGTTATGTGTCTAGGGATAACCTTGCACGAGTCTTCAGCACATCTCTACAGTTCAGAAGAATTGAGACCTCACGATGAGAAAGGTACACAAAGAGGGCTTACCTGGAAACGAGCAATAGTCACTAGCAAATACTCTAGCCATGGAGGATCAACACCACGTAAAAACCGATGCTTTCAAGAAAAGCCAGGCAGTAGCGGCTTCCTTTGCGGCAAATGACTCAACATTGACGAACCGGACAGCCAACCCGGTAACGGACCCCTCAAGCTGGACGAGCCCCTTGCCTCTGCCACTACTTGTTGGTCGACATATGGCGAATTGGGAGGAGCTTTTAATATGCTTAAACAAATGAAGATCTATAAGAAAAGTTGTTGGGACTCGAGAGCCTTGACACCCATCTGCTCCAACAACTCAATGTGGCGGTGGAGGAGCTTTGGATTTCTTGTGTATTTGAAGTATTGCTCACCAAGAGAAATCTCCAACTCTGAAATGAATCCTAGATTGGACAGGCACTTTCCAAGGCGTTCAATCCCACAAACTCAAAGGGAATGACAGTCATTATGTGGGTGACAATTTTGGAGGTGTACTTCACCTCTGTTGGAGTCAACAACGATAAGAAGAAAACCGACCTCGCGGCCTTGCTTTTTGGTGGCACGACTCAAAGTTGGTTGTTTCATCTAAAGACCATCCAAAGAGAACAGGAGATGAGCGGAGCCAGGTTAACGGCTCATGCAATCGATCGCACATCGGTGACAGCAAGCACACTACCTCTCATGCAGATTAATCCAACATAAGAGGGCTCTCTCAGGCCACCGGAAACGCGAAGTGACTGTTTCTGCACAATACATGCCTGCTTTGGGAAGCCTAACAAGAGGTCTGACACAAGGTACAAGCTCTAGTGCATCTATCAGCAGTCCAACATGGTGGAGTATAGGTGGCATTGCCACGAAATCATCTCCAACAGTGGCCTCACCCCTTAAGAACTATGTTTCTTTACGTTCTCAAGCAAGACATTTGACAGGCAATCGCCATTCTTGGCATCCAAGATGACCTTCCGCAAACAATCCCTGCAACAATTGTAGCAACAACACCAACTACAATACTCAAATACAAGAATCCAAAGGTTGGCGACCCTTGGGTCACAATTCCTATCATGATCAAGGGAAGTCATAGTCAACAGTAACCTCGTCCTTGATGGAGATTGACAGTGTCATTCAATGTAATGAACGGCTCTGCCGGTCTTGCAGAAAGCCAGGTCATGTCTTGCATGACTGTTTGAGACATGCATCAGAAGACCAAAAGGGGGGGAAGTCACACAAAGGAAATGAGGATTTGAGAAATGACAAAGGGAAGGAGTACATGGTCAAACTCCTTTCTAGTCAAAAAACTCTGCGTCGACCGATCCCCAATGTGAGCAGCTCATATCGCCGTAGACGAGGGTACCTGAGATTGTCAAGTGCAATGAGGAGTACGAGGACAACTAATGAGTGATACCGCTACGAGTACAACCAAGGGGTTGTAAAATTCGTAGAAGGATATCGACACTAAAGGGTGGAGGAGCTTACCACAGAATTGTACGTAACAACATGGTTTGGAAGCTAGCTCTGTAGACCAGACAGAGAGTGTTTGAAGGAAAAACCATCGACAAATGACTACAAGTCCATTGACTTTAGAAACCTCTTTTTCTGCAAATTGGAGATCTTCACGACGTATTGTTTTGGAGGGTATGCCCAATGAGTGACCACAAAATTATCCTCAGGCGAGATTGTTTTCACCGGCATCCGCAGGTGGACTGGAGAGGTGAATCGATCTAGGTGAGCATCGCAGTAGCACATGCTACACAGGGGTGCGACCACAGCAAGGGCAAGGGCAGTAAGGGGAAAGACAAGAAGAAGGAGGATGCCTCTCGTACACTGATTGGCTTTGTCATTTATTGGAGCTGTGGCTAGAGCAAGCGTAGTGCCCGCAAGTGCACTGTGCGTCCTGGCGATTTCCACCTGCCGGTTGCAATGCGTACCCACTGGGTCCGCACTGTTGCTTCATCCTCATCCGCCTCGTCCTCTAGCTTGTGCCCAAGCTCCACCTCCTTGGCAGCACACGCTCACTTCACCACTGGGACCTCTTCCGCTACTCCCTTCCCTTATTCATTGGGATGCCCCCCGCCCTACGGCGTGCCATCCTCCATCAGACCACCTTCCTCCGCCTACACGCCGCCACCATGGCACCCGCGTGCCTACTTGTTGCAGCCACCATCGATTGCTCCATTTTTTCTCTCCCATCTAGTCATACTTGCATCCTCTGAGGGCAAACGTCAGCTGGAGCAGTCCCCCACTCACCTGCTGCGCCTCCGCAATTGGGCAGGCGAGAGTGTGTCTGCACGCCCCAAAGGTCATGTGCCTTAGCTTGACGATGTTTCATGTGGGGACCCATCTATGGGGGTTTAGGGGATTCAGCCTGCGTGTGTCCCATAGATTGAAGTGTGGGAGTCCGAGGCCCTTCCTCGTTGTCTTGCTGCATGAGGCCAGCTCTCTTTGTCTGTTCCACATGTAGGCAGTGTCACCACTTATGGTGTTCTACAGTTCCAGAGCTACCCGCCACATGACTTCCGTACGCACCGCAAGTGTTGCTCTCGTACCAGTTGGTTCCGTTTGCTTCGTTCGCACTGGCTCTGGTCAAATGCTTCCCTTTCAGGTTGTTGGTGTTGTCCTTTTTGTTGGTCCCAACAGTGATGTGTTCCTGGAAGTGTTGCATGTTCCTTTTCTTGAAGTGAGGTTGTTGTCAGTTTCTATCCTAGACAAGTAGGGTATGGACTTCATTACTAGTCGTGGTGTTGGAACGACATAGTTGCGTCAAGATAGTTGCGCTGTCTTGCATGGTGTGTGCTGTGCGCGGTTGTATCACGTCCCTTTGTTCTCTCCAGGCTCCTCCCCCGCCGGGAGTGCTCTTGTCCACGTCGCTTCTTCTCTCTTGCCTGAGCATGTTTGCTTGCTGCATCTTCACCTTGGGCATGTGGATACCGATGCTATGACCAGCATGCTTTATGTTTAGCCAGCCCTTCGTACTGACCATGCCTCCTTCCCGCCCCCATGCACATCTCACTGTCTCGATTGTGCTCACGGCAAGATGTAACACTCCCCTTTCTTCTCCTCTAGTAGTCAGTCCATGCATCCTCTTGACCTCGTGCATGTGGAAGTCATGGGGCCCCTATCTCACGACTTCCTTGATGGGCATGGTCATTATTTCCTATGCCTTACAAACAATTTCTCGTGTTATTGTTGGATTTTTGCTCTCCATCAGAAAAGCGGCTTTTCATCCGTCCTCAACTCCTGGCTTGTTCATGCTGAACATGCCCATTGACCCTTGCGTGTCTTTTGTAGTGATCGTGGCGGTGAGTTCATGGGTCCCACCTCTTGCCTTCTCGAGTCCCGTAGGGTCCATGTCAAACTTATCGCCCCTTACACTCCCCAAATAAATGGGATGTCCGAGCGGTAGAACCATATGCTTGCTGATGGCGTGCATTTCCTGCTCTTTAAGTCAAGTCAATTTCCTCTCTTTGCTTTTGAAGCCATGAGCTACATGACATGGGTTTGGAACCGTGTGCCCCACGGTCCCCTTCCCAAGTGTCTAACTCCGTTAGAACACTAGCATGGTCGCCATGCTGACCTGCGTCTTGCCCAGGTGTGGGGAGATATCACTGTTGTTTGGCTTCCAGGCGACATTCAAGACAAAAATTTGTCTCCACGCGGTCACCTTTCTCCCTTCCTTGGAGTCTGTGCCCACTCAAAAGCAAGGCGCTTCTGGGACCCCAAGCGTTACTGTGTCATTGAGTCTCGCAAAACCCTATATTTTGAGTCAGTATTTCTTTGTGATCTGGACTGTCGAGCCTCTTCGTCCTACCTCTCTTGCTCTTTTGGTTGGAGGGGGATCCTGTCAGCACAGTCACACCCTCAATTCCTGATCCATTGTCCTCTCCAGTAGCTGCTCCATCTCTTGTGGTCACCACCGTTTGACGTGCCCTCACCCACTTAGGTAACCACTCCTTCACTAGCAATGTCCTCCTACTTGACTGGCGCTCCCTCATCCTTGGCGTCTGCCCTCTTGCCATCTCCATCATCCAAACCTGAGGCATCTCCCATCTTTGGGCATTTCCTGCCGCATGTGCCTCTCTTGTCCCCGGTCATTGTCAAACCTACGACTTTGGCAGTGCCTTACCTGATAGCACCGGTGTCACCATTTCTTTGTTGGGGGAATTTGCATGCAATCCTTGCTTGTGATACTACTTGTGGCACTAGGGTTGCTCACCCAAACACTGGTCTTGGGTATGCTCTCATTGCGGGTGAGTTCCAGTGTGTTATGGAGGCATCTATAAAAGGTTGTGTTGCCGAGTGTCATGCTAGTAATGGAGTAGTTGCACTCCCACCGGAGCCCAATACTCTAATTCAGGCGTGCGAGTCTCCTGATGCCCGTCTATGGGAGGCGGCTATGTGTGATGAGCTCGATGCCTTCGATGTTTACAAGCTTGTGGATCTCCCACCCAGATGGTGAGCTGTTTCTACACGCTGGGTCTTCCAACGGAGGTGAAAGCCTGACGGTATAGCCGGCCTATACAAGGTGCGTCTCATTGCAAAGGGATTCTCCCAGATCCATAGTGCCGATTTCAACGAGAATTTTGCACCCATAAGGGCGCTTTTCGGACTCGTCGTACAACACAATTAGGAGTTGGAGCAAATTGACGTCTACAACGTGTTCCTATATGGACATTTGGAGGATGAGATTTACATAGTGTAACCGCCAACATTCACTGATGGCACTGAGAGGGTGTGGCAGCTCTCAACGTCCCTATATGGCCTGAAGTAGTTGTCATGCTATTGGAACCAGGAGATCACCTCCACCCTCGAAAAGGGGGAGTATCAATGCAGTATAGTTGACTTGCACTCTTTGTGAGCCAGCACTATGCACCTTTCATCACGATCTTGGTGTACGTCAATGACCTACAGATCGCGTCACCTAGCATTGTAGTAGTGCGCTTAGTGACGACACTCTTTCAATCCACGTACAGAATGAAGGACCTGGGCCTTGCTCGTTCTTTCCTGGGGATGGAGCTTGAGCGTGATCACCAGCGACGCACTCGTCATGTCCACCACGCTGCATATGTGCACAGTCAGGGGTAGAGATTTGCGTCCCTTCTTGAGTGAGTGCCGACAGCGTCAACACCAATGACCCCAGCAGGCCAGAGGCTATTCGAGACGCTGGATGTGTCTATGTTAGGGGAGCCGGTGGATGTCACCGATTACCTTCGTGTCGTAGGCTCCCTCATGTACCAGGCCATGACCACGAGGGCAGATGTGGCCTTTGTAGTGAATTTTTGGGCACATTTTTCACTTTGTCCATGGTCCGACAACTTAGAGGCCGCACTGCATGTGGTGCGCTATGCACTCTCCACACCACGGGTTGGGCTTTGCTATAGGCCAGTGCCCTCCTTACTTGGTCGACATTCGCCAACAGCAAGCTGACTTCCTCATGAAGGCACTGAGCAATAGTGCCTTCAAAGCAGCTATGCATGGTGTTGGCCTATTGTGTGCTCGTTGTACCCCTGGATGATGTAAGCTACGCCTGCGGTCTCTCATCGTCCTGCTGTACAGTCCAGTGTTCTTGGTCCCTCGTGATTGTGGTCGCCCTCGTTGTACTCGTCCGTGTGCATGCGTCGTCTGCTGGTCATGGGGGAGTGTTGATTTGGGTGTCACCGACATGTGTTGATGTTGACCTCTGGACTTGTTGCACACAAACATCACCCATTGCAGGTGGACTGACGAGCTGCTTGACAATTGAAGGCTACCAAACTCACGGTGTTGGTGCACCAGTGATCGAAGAGGCTGTGGTACTCCGGTGGACAGGCTGCCGATAGGTTGGGCACTGGCCGCCATGGAAAAGATGATTATGTAGGTTGTGGTGCATTAGGCTTTCCTGCACTCCTCTATGCACCCTGGATGATGCTTTGATAGTTTCGTGCTTGGGGGAGGGGGTGGTTGCCATCGGAATAGGGTAGTCCGGGCTCGACCCCTTGATCAAGTTGCTGTTAGATTCTGACCGACAAGATATGAGAAAAAAGGACTGAGAGGGCTTGGGTCGAGCCACGCCATGGGCAAAACCCCACGGCGGAAGGTGAGCTTGTTGGTCACCTGACCGTGGGGGATCTTGACGTGCGCTCGCTTCTCCTCACTCTTGTGACTGCCGTTTTTGCCTAAGCAAAGCGTATCCATGGTTGCATCCTGAGCTTTCGTTCTATTCCTCACCTCCTACGCATGTTCCCTCGGTCTCCTAGCATGTCCTACACAATGATATCCTCGGACATTGACGTAGTGAAAAAATGACCGGGTATTTGGCCAAGTGGCACGGCTACAAGGCCGCGTGCAATAGGTGAGAGCCCTACGACAACCTCCAAGATGTTGATCATCTGATCAACGAGTACTATCGTAAGCACCAGCCTACGTTTGCTAGCGCGCCGGGACGTTGTAGCTAAAAGGGGGGATGTGTTACGTCCCTGACTGACTCCGGTCCCTAAACTTTGCGAGTAAGCATTTTTTTTTTTACATTCGCGGCCCACTGTGTAACAACCTTGGGAATTCTACACAAATTGCCCGAGGCATTTTGGCCACTTGCTGCGACCTCTGACATTTCGTTCCAAAAGGTTCTAAGAACTTCGACCACCTTCTCTAATGGTCGACGGAAGTGTCGCAAACCATACCAATGTTTCAATGTGTTTCGACTGACTTCTCGACGACGATGGACTTGTATAAAACTATAGCTCGATACTCTTGAAGCCCCCCGACTTATCGGCAAAGCTTCTGGAAGCAGCCGCTCACGACACAACCTCACACACGTCGCTCAACTCGAGCGCGGAGGACCCAGTATATGCCTCATTTTGGTTCTCGCCTTTGTACATATGTGCTCGAGTCACTCGACACTTGTCATCGAAGTACACATACTACTTAGTACAAATTATGTATTGGTCCCAATTCCGTGAAGAATCTATTGCCGTACACCTGATCCGTGTGAACCACCGACGTTCGGCCCGGCAGAGCAAAAATGAAGTCAATTGATTGTGTGGGGGGCTAGGATTGTAATGACAGGAATACCCACTCTCGGAGTTTAGGAAGCAGTGTACGTCTGCGAATTTGGATGCAGTGGATTTGCGCGACGATGGAGAGGAGGCTGGCAAGTAGCTCCAGCATCAGCAGCCATGAGGGGCCGAAGCAGCAGCCTCTGACGTTCACACGAGCGTGACCGACGACGGAGGTGCTGCTTTACGTGCAGCAAAAGACGGGGAACTCGAGTCGCTCATCTGAGGACGAGCTTTGCTTGTTTGGAGCATCATCATTCGCCAGCAGCATCAGGCAGCGGCACATCGCACGGTCGGGGACTTGGCTGAGGTCGCGATGACGATACGCTTCATCCTGCTGGTTAACAAGCAGGGGCAGACGCGCGTGGCGCAGTACTACGAGTACATGAGCCTGGAGGAGAGGAGGGCGCTGGAGGGCGAGATTGTGCGCAAGTGCCTCGNGTGGTATACACACGGTGGTATACGCACGGTGGTATACACACGGTGGTATACACACGGTGGTATACACATGGTGGTATACACACGGTGGTATACACACGTTGGTATACACACGGTGGTATACACACGGTGGTATTCACACGGTGGTATACACACGGTGGTATACACACGGTGGTATACACATGGTGGTATACACACGGTGGTATACACACTGTGGTATACACACGGTGGTATACGCACGGTGGTATACGCACGGTGGTATACACACGGTGGTATACACACGTTGGTATACACACGGTGGTATACACACGTTGGTATACACACGGTGGTATACACACGGTGGTATTCACACGGTGGTATACACACGGTGGTATACACACGGTGGTATACACACGGTGGTATACGCACGGTGGTATACACACGGTGGTATACACATGGTGGTATACACACGGTGGTATACACACGGTGGTATACACACGGTGGTATACACACGGTGGTATACGCACGGTGGTATACGCACGGTGGTATACGCACGGTGGTATACACACGGTGGTATTCACACGGTGGTATACACACGTTGGTATTCACACGGTGGTATACACACGGTGGTATTCACACGGTGGTATACACACGTTGGTATTCACACAGTGGTATACACACGGTGGTATACGCACGGTGGTATGCACACGGTGGTATACACACGGTGGTATACACACGGTGGTATACACACGGTGGTATACACACGGTGGTATACACACGGTGGTATACACACGTTGGTATTCACACAGTGGTATACACACGGTGGTATACACACGGTGGTATACACACGGTGGTATACACACGGTGGTATACACACGGTGGTATACACACGGTGGTATACACACGG
>SZWC01002546.1:148878-174671 GCA_023375785.1 Penium margaritaceum | reverse complement strand
TAGGCATCGGCTGCTGCTGACACACCTGTCACTCGGCCGTCGACTGCTAGTTGGACGCCAGCATTCATCGGTGAATCTACCTCTGCTGCATCATCGCTATCATCGGGAGCCCGTACAATGTCCTTGGGCTCCTCTCGACCCCTGGTGCGCAACCAATGGTTCACCTGCCGCTGAACGTCCGCACATCCCTGACGTGCACCTTGTAAAGACCTCTCAGCTGCCTCAAGACGCGTGTGCTCATCCTCCACACACTCCTCGGTAGCCTGCCGTGCTGGAACATCCGTAGTGTAACAACGACTGCTGGCCTCTCGGAGCTCGGCCATGAGATCCTGCACCTGCCCATCCACTTGGGCCACAGCTACCTCCTGCTCGTCGACCGCTGAGCACAGGCACTCGGGTACGGGAACTGTAGCTCAGACATGTGTAGCTATGTCGTCGGCTGGAAACGTCATGGTGTCAGCGATGCCGGTCAGGGCAGCCATGAGCCGGAGGTCCGTAGCTCTCTCTACATCCTCCACAGTAGCTGGACATGTAAGGGTGACTGCTGTAGGCTCAATAGATGGCGCGGACACAGCCGCCACTCGGCTGTCAAAAGTGTCGACCATGGTGATGGGTGCTCCTCCATGGGCCGCCGCTGCTGAGGCATCCACTGATATTCCCTCCTCTAACTGTCGGCGCAAGTCCGACCGCCTCCACATTGCACCATGGAACATCCACTCAGCCGCCTCGAGGCGCATGTACACATCCTCGATGTCTATTGCTGCTACCCGGCGACTCGTGGCATTTGCGGTGCTCCAACGTGTGCTCGCTGTACGCAGCTCAAGTGTGAGGTCCTGTAGGTGCTTGTTCGCACATGCTAGTGCATCCTCCTAGTCGTGAAGCGTGGAATGTAGACGCTAAAACACAGGGTCCCGCTCGACTGATGGTGCATCACCTACTGCTGGAGTTGCGTCATACATGACAATTGCACCTCCATAGACACCTATGGCAGTGGCGACGGCCATAGCAGACGTGCTGGCAACCTCGTTGTCTCTCGCCTCTCCGGATGCCCCCTCTGGAGGTGTACCTGTAATGGCTGATGCTGTGGCTAAGGGAGCATCTACTCTTGCTGTGGTAGTACTGGCTGCTGCAGGGGCGACAATCAACATGGTGTCACAGCAACAAGGACACCCGCTACCATCGTGTCGTCAATAGCAGCGATTGGTACTATTGCTTCTGGCACGACGTCGATGGCTGTCGACATGCCCATTGCCCGGACGTCTGCTCAAAGGGCGTCAGCTGTCACCACCACTGCTGCTACTGTCTCGTCTACTACTACTGCCATGCCTGCCACATCGGCCGTTGTCACTATAGCATCGACTCTAGTCTTTATCCACATCCCCATTGCTACGTCCACCTCCAACTCCGCATCGGACCACTCATCCGCCTCCAACTCCGCGTCGGACCACTCCTTGGAAGACTCATCCTCACTGAGAACGTCTTGTCGTGCGGCACCATTCGTTGCATCCCTCCTGCAATATCCGGTGGTCGTCGGCGCATACTCCATCCCCCCCTCGACCGACACAGCGGTAGAATCTACGAAGGGATGCTGCACCAACCCTACAACTGGGGACAAGAGAGTCATCTTCGTGGTGACGTCTGCCACTACTGCGAGTGCTGTTGCTTGCTGGGTACGTGTTGCCAGACTTGCTATCCGTTGCCTCGCATGCCGAGTGCGAGCACGACGGCGAGGTGAAGGGACTACCACAAGAGCTCAAGGGTCAGATGTCGAGATGAATTTAATTGCCTCCAGCACAGAGCGGAGGGCATCAGATGTGGAGCTAAGGTCAGGAGGCGTGGCATCGTCATGTGGTGACACTAACGGGGGTGAGAATGGCAAGGAGGAAGGTGTAGTTGTCTGTAGCGGCATGGTGGCAACGACACGCTCAGAGACCACATGGTCTTTGAGCTGTTGCACCATGTACTTCAGACCCTGGAGCCCGGCATACTGTACGACAATAGCTCTACTGAGGGGTGCCACAATGTCGGCTGACGTCTCTGAGTCGGATTGTGAAGAAGAAAGGCGGGAGCGTATCCAGGGCGGTCGCCACCCGGTAGGCCGATGGCGACACTGGCGCCAGACATGGTGCCGATCACCACAATAGTAACACGCAAAACCGTTAGACGCCTGAGGCGTGTGCCACGGCTGCAATTGCCACTGTGGACGTAGCGCCTGCCATGTATGCAGTGCTGGTGCCAACCAAGGCGCCGAGTGCACTCCTTGCTACGCGAGTGTGCTCATCTCCGGAGCTTGGCGTAGGTGAGTGCACATGGCACTTGCTCCCGCTACCACAAGGTCACAGGGGATGGTTGGCGATCAATGCACAGTCTCTTAGACGTGCTGCAATGCAGTCATGAGGACGACCACCACCATGCTAATGGTGCGCTGCTATGCGAGTGCTCCGCGATTGCTTTGCTGCTATCGCATAACAAACACAATGAGCGATCTCAAGTCACATTTGGTGGTGCTGCTATTGTCCCTGCTGCCTACGGCCGCCGTCAACACCGACGACTGTGGTCATCGCCACACTTCCTACAGTCGCTAGCGCTACTCGTGCCGTTGTACTGCAACTGTTACAGCTGCTTTGTTAGCTGTCGTCAGCTGACGACTATGGCCTCAAGCCACTTTTGTCCTCTCTTTTTTTAATTTTTTTTTCCATTTTTTTCAGGGGCCACCTCCTTGGGTGCTCCTTTGGGGGTTGTACTCGGGCACCCCGCTCGAGGACCCCAACCCCCCCTTTGTCCTCTCCCTTTTTTTTGCTTGGTCTAGCTCGATTCCTTGAGCGAGCTCGTGCGAGCCCGCTCGGCGAGCTCGCCCGTGGGTGAGCTCAACGCCCCTTCCCCCTTCACCCTCACGAGCGAGCCGTCGTAGTAGGAAGCTGTACGGTAGCTTCCTGCTACTGCAACGGCGACGGGTCTTGCTACAATTGCTCCCACGACTGCCGCCCTTGCTCATGCTCGTGCTACTAGTGCCAATCTTGCAGCGCATGCAACATAGCACCGCTGCAGCTACTGTAGTGGCTGTGAATTGCTACCCATACACCTGCTACCAAGGCTACTACCGTCAGCTGCTGCTCATGTGGATGCGTGCTATCACTACTGCTGATATGGATGCTGCCCGCTGTCGCTACTGCTGCAACGTTGTGCCATTTTCGCCGCTGCTGTCGCTGTTGCTCGTCGTCGCTACTACACTTGCTTGTCGCTACGCTATAGCTACTCGCCACCGCTACTGCTACTACGGCTGTTGCTGTTGCGGCCGCTGCTCATTACTACTGCTGTTGCTGTTGGCTGCCGCCGCTACCACTACTACTGCTGCGGATGCTGCCCGCCGCTGCTGCTGCTACAACTGTTCGCTGCTGGTGTGGCTGCTGGCCCCGCACCGCAGCTGCTGTAGCTGCTCGCCATTGTCACAACTGTAGCTGTTTGCAGCCGCCGCTGCTGTTTTGGCTGCTCCTGAGGCTGCTTCTCTCTGGCGTTGTTGCTGCAGCTGCTCACAAGTACATCAGCTGCTGCGTGTGCTAGTGTTGTTGCTTCACTTCGTCGCTACGGCTACAGCTGCTCCTATTGCTTCTGCTGCTACGGTTGCTGCATGTGGCCGCTACTACTGCACGTGCCTCCCGCTATTACTGTTGCTTCAGTTGCCGTTGTTTGCAGCTTTTATCGCTGTCTACGCTGCCTCAACCGCTCCGTTGCAATGTAATCGTGGTGGATCCTTCCAGGATCTGCTGTAGTTGTTGCTATGGGTGGCTGCCGCTGCTCCCACTCGTTGCTGCTATTGCTGCGTCTCTACTGCATAACACAATGAGCTGTGGCTCGTTTGCTTTGATACCAAAATGTAATTACCAAGAAGCTTCCTAGTATGCTTGCCACTGACTGTGCATCAGCGCTCAATCAGCTCGCGGCGTCTACATAAGTCGGACGCGGAACGACAAGGGTTTGGCTAGATGACACAAAGAGAGTGTCAAATATGCTTCCATGAATAGAAAACATGCAGGGAGAGATGAAAACTGACAAGAACACAACATGAATACCTGCCGTGGCTCACAGCAAGTAACGCACGCGTAGTGTCAGTTTGTCCTAAATCTGGCCCAAAACCATAGTTTTGACCATAAACCTTCGCACAGGTATCCAAATGCATCACTATCGTCTACCATCGGTGGACAGAAAATGCAAAACATGCAAATCGGGCTTAAGAGCCAATCCACCGAGAAAATCTAGCGTCTGCAGAAACTTCGGAAAGGACCCCGGCAAGGACCTGGGATGTTGTGGCAGCTGTCTGGAAGATGCTGGTGCACGGAGCCACCACTCGTCGGTGCCCTGGCGCCAGCTGCGTCAGCATCATGCAGCATGTCGTCATGCTATCCTGTAATGCTGCTCCATACCACCAAGACGGGGTATACGGATAATCACTGCGTCGTCGCTCGTGACGGGTGAAAGCCACACAAACCAGTACTGGTGACATGTCGCAACGTCTTAGGGGGCCAAAACTTGCTTAGCCTGGCTAGCCGGTAATGCCAGTGTGTCACCATTTAGTCTAGGTGTGTTTGGGGTACATTGCATGTTTTCTTGTCGATCGAGACCCAGGCATACGGTTGACTGTTATGTTCTGGTGCTTCAAGAGACCTCCGTTGTGTGGTTTCATGTTCTGTGACGTGTATTCTTCGTTTGTGCCTTTTGGCGTGATGAGGATGACGGGACTTGGTGGGCTAGCCATGAGTTTCTAGTACATAAGCTCTCAGCAGGGCTCATTGCACTTTCTCCTTGCTCTTAATGCGTTTCACAGTTCACCAGATTTAGCCTTCATTCTCTGCCCGTCACATCTAGAGCTCATGGCCGTCTTTCATCTTGGTATCAGAGCAGAAAGGGGTGTGTGAGCTGTGGTGCAAGGACAATCGATCTGAGGCGCTTAAGTGAAGTGCAACGTGGCACCACACATGCACTAGCATGCGATTAAGTCATCACTGCATCAACAAGACAACAACCGGACGAGCAGCAGGTGCTGTTTGGCAATAGGAAAAGCAACACCGTAGGTGGCAACTCCTTGACAAGAAGAGAAAAGGGGAAGGAAATTGCCACGCAATTTCCTCCATGCCGACTGTGAGCTTCAAGTAGCCATTAGCTAAGGTGAGTAGCAGAAACTACAGCAGCAACCTGCAGCGTTTCAAAGAGCAGCGTGGAAGCAGCAGCGACAATAGTAGCCGCTGCTATGGCAGCAGCAGGAGCAGCGCGACAGCAACACCTACAACAACAGCAACAGCAGTAGCAGCAGCAGCAGCAGCAGCAGCAGCAGCAGCAGCATAAGTAACACCAGCAGTGGGCAGTAGCATGGAATGCGGCGTGGAGTAGTAGTAGCAGCCTCCGCAGCTGCCGCAGTAGCTACAGCAGTGGCGTGTAACATCAATAGTAGGGAAGCAGCAGCGAGGCAGTAGCAAAAGCGTGCAGTAGCTAGCAATAGCAATGACGAGTAGCAGCAGTAGTAGCAACGTGTGGTAGTAATGCACAAAGCAGCGCCAGAGAAGCAATGGCAGTACAAACTGCTACTGCAGCGTGGAAGTAGCATCTGTAGGAACAGCAAGGCAGTAGAACCCGCAGCCACAACAGCCGCAAGAGTAGGAGCTGTGAGTACTGCGCAACCTCTGAGCAACAACGCACAAGCCGCGCAGCCGGCCCCGGGCCGGCGATTGCCGGAAATTGTTCCCACGATTTTTGTGGGTGCGACCGCCCGACCAGAGCCGGTTGGTGAGGAGGAAACAAAAACAACGAGGACTGCCGTACCTGACAGTGGGGGACAATGAACAAACGTCTCGGTGAGTTTTCCTACGACAAAATCCACAGGGGAATTCGAGAAGAAAAAGGAAAAAGGAAACAAAGAAGGAGAGAAAAAGAAGGGGGACCACCGAGGCCGAAATAAGGGGGCAGTGGAGTACTTCCCGGGTAAGGAGTCATTTGTCAAATCACGAAAGAATTTTGTGAGAGAAAAGGACCAATAAACAATGAAAGAAAAGGGGAACACCGGGCTTATGGTGTTCGAGGAATATGAGCGGGGTGACGTAGAAGAAGGTGCCTGCTGGCTTTGCTTGCTACTATTGTGGTGATGGATGTCAAGGATAGCTTCAATGCTGGAAGTGTCCTCCGGGCTAGCACCCGCCTTGGCTTTGGCCACTTGATCCTTTGCGCCCTCCACAACATTCGGACCTTCCTGATATGGCGGTTCCTCTCATCGGAGCTATGGCCTTACTATACGGTGAGCTAAAAGGTCTGAAGTGGATGGTGAAGGACCTTAGCGACCGAGTTGTCGATGGTCGTGGTGACATCACATCTACTCTCTTGACCACCTCTTCCACCACGTCACAGTCCCTTGCAGAGGACTCTTCTCAGCCATCATCAGACCTGCCATCGCTGGCTACGACCATGCTTTCCATCTTATCGCCCAACAGGAGACTGCTCTTCTCCTAGACCCTCGTGCTCGACGACAGCATTTGCGCAGGACAGGATAGGCGCGCCTTGCCTCGGACACGTCGACAAACTTACCGGATTCTGCGATCTTGGAGGTCAAGGGGGAGTGTATGTGCCCATCGACTACGACCACACAAAGATGCGTGACTCCTGTTCCAACCCTACCGACAGCATGATTTGCCATTACACTGGAGTAGGACAGTATAGAGGATGATGGAGGGACCGTGTGGATGGGGTTGAGGCAGATGCTCAATCGATAGCTCTACAACCCTGGGATGCGACACCACACACTTATCAAAGTGAAATTCCCTACGACAGGCGACATAGAGGCATGCATGCCTTACCTGATGACTCTACCGACTATGATAGAGGCAGTATGAGGAGTATCAACTACTACCGCATCACATTCAGAAAGTGCAGACCATGTTGTACAAGGTGACGTTGTGGAGGTGACTCCACCAGCTACAAAATCTATAGCTCCATGGGATGTAGATGCTCCATCAGCTGGAGGTGTCGGCGTCTGTGGAGTGGTAGCAATAGGAGTTGGTACCACACCTGTTGTGGGAGTGGTCGAGTTTACGGCGCGGGACACAGACGCAGAGGCAGTGGTAAGGGGAGCCTTGCTGGCTGCAGCACCTGAGTGAGATAGTGCCAACCACGTTGTAGAGAGTATCCTTTTGGAGGTGGCTCCGTCAATCGCATCATCTCAAGCTCCATGGGGTGTAGATGCTCCATTAGTCGGATCTTTTTTTTTCCAATGGAGTGTTAGCAGTAGGGGTTGATTCTGCACCTGCTCTTGGGATGGTTGAGCTTACGGCGTGGGGCACGGTCACAGAGGCAGTGGTAGAGGGACCCTCATTGGTTATCATACCAGAGTCAGATAGGGAAGATGACGTTATAGGGACTGCAACAGTGGAGGTGCTCCGAGCAGCGACAACGTTGGCACCCCCAGACGCCAAAGTTTTGCCATCAGCTTTAAGTGTATCCACAGCTAGATTAGCAGCAGTGGTTGCTGATCTAACTATGCCTGTTGTGCTGGGAACCGGGGACATAGAGGTCATTGCTCAGGAGGCACTATGTCGGCGCCTTGCTGACCTTGACCGGTTTTAGGCGCATTGCATGCCGGGGGATGTTGAGGGCGCAGCTCAACACTATTCTATGGAGGCGTGTGATACGGGTTACGTGGACATTCCTAGAGCAGTGACTGAGTAGAGACATGAAATCGTAGAGTCAGCCACTTCTGGCTGCACAGGTACACCTCTCGAGTGCAAAATAGCGGCTTGCAGATGCTCGACAAGATAGCATGGTCACCTCGTCAGCCTTCATCGCGAGTACTTACATGTTTGAAGAGCTTCAGGATGGCGACCTTGATCTCACAGAGACAGAGTTCCTAGTTGATTGGGAGCATTCGAGGGTGTTTTGAGCATCAAGAAAGGATGCTAGAGCTATTGTGTGTGCAGCAGAAATGACCTTTGCAAGAGCCACAGAGGCATTGACAGCTACAGGTGCAGAGGCTTCTGTTGCATCACATGCGCTGTCGCATTCAGCACCACTACCTCCCCCATCTGCGACGTAACTTCATCTTCCTCCTCTACACATCGAGCAGCATTCACTCCTTTTTTGTTGGAATTATCCCTCGCTCCGTGAGCAGACCAGATTACATCACATGTGTGCAGTGGTTTTGGAAGCTGTATCCCTACTCTAGTGAAATCTGATGTTGATGATGACTCCATAGAGAGTACGGCCCATTGGAATGTTTGGCAATCTCCCACCATCGGACTAAATGACTACAAGGGTTCTGCCAGTACATGAGTGAGTCCCAGACTCGCCATCATTTAAGCCTCCTATTCGTCTTTGACAGTGTCACATACAGAGCTCCCTTCATGCAGGGGAGCACATGGACTCTTGCACAGCAATTGTTCCCAACTTCATGATTCCAGAGGGAGCCTTGGGTGGTCTTCGAGCCGATTCATTGTTGAGATGCAGCTGTAGTGTGTGTGTTCTTGCGACCAAGTGAGCAGTTTCATTTTTGGGGACGGATGATTGTTTGTGTCGGTGGGATCTATTTGGTGGTCGAGACCACGGTACTTGGTGGTCTGTGCCAGCAGTGTGGGAGAACTTTCATGCTTGTTTGGACCTGAATGATTTCATTCGTATGCTCTTGGTGGTTGAGACCCGGGCACTCAGGGATCTGGCGCAACGGTGTTGAGGTCCATGGTCCCAGGATTCTCTTATCGAGGGAGAGCCTGTGTACCTTCTCAGGTAGTACCTTCTTGACAGCTCTTGTAAACCACGGGGAGTGTTGGTGTGAAGGCTTTGAGATTCTCTCAGTGGTACATAGGGTTGTGTTGTGAGAGCTTCTCAATTTGATCTGATGATGCTCCACCATCTACAGTGCATGTTCTGCGTTATGCATGGTACATTCTAGCCACCTAGTTCACACATGCATGACTGTGAGAGTTTTCTCTGTGGTCGAGACCCGGGAACATGGTGGTATCTGCCAATGCCCCGGGAGATGCCACAATGTTTAGACACATATTGGTTGTGGCAGGTTGTGCATTCTCTTTGCGGTTGAAACCCGAGTACATGGTGATTTGTACAGGCACATCCAGAGACCCAACACTGATTGGTTGAGCCCTTGTTGACTTGTGTCAAACATATGTAGCTTGCATATGGCTGAGACCCAGACGTCCCATGATATGTACCGACGTCTCGCTAGGCCTAAACTTGCCTAGCCTAGCTAGCGGGTAACTCCAGTGTGTTACCGTAGAGTCTGGGTGAGTGTGGGGTACATTGCATTTTTTCTTGTCGGTTGAGACCCGGGCATACGGTTGACTGTTTCGGTGCCTCCGGAGACCTCTTTGTGTGGTTTCATGTTCTGTGACATGTATATTCCCCGTTCATGCCTTTTGGTGCGACGGGGATGACGGGGCCTGGTGGGCTAGCCGCCAATCTCTAGTACATAAGCTCTAAGTAGAGATCATGGTAACTTCTCCTTGTTCTTAATGCGTTTCACATTTAGCAAGACTTTGCCTTCAGTGCCTGTCCCTCACACCTAGAGCTCATGGCAGTTTTGCATGGGCCTCCATGCCTTAATGAATTCTATACACTGTAAGTTGAGAAGATGCTAAGAAGCTTCCTAGCCGTACTGTCCCTGTCGTGGTGACACTGTTGAGTCATCAGGCACACTAGCATGCAAGCATGTGCATGAAACATCAAGGGTTGAGCAAGGAAGAGGCACAGGATCTCATGAGCTTGAATAGCTTTAACATGCAGAGAGAGATGACAATTGACAGCCACACAACATAAACACCTGCAGCAGTGCACGGCGGGTGGCGCACGCAACATTGTTAGTTTGTCCTAAATCCGGTGCAATGGTCTCTTGAATGCACAACCGTTTGAATGTGCAGATGAAGAGTCTCGAGTTAGACACAACGATTGCTCACGTGCATGGGTCCAGCAATGACCGGTGGTCGAAGAGTTCTAAACATGCAAATCGGGCTCAAAAGCCAGTTTACCCAGAAACCTTTAGAGTCCATAGAAAAACTGAAGAGAGCACGAGCAAGAAGAGAGCCCCGGGACATTGTGGCATTTGTGTGACAGCTGTTGGTGGGTGGGGCCACCACACAATAGTGCTCTAGCGCTAGCTCAGTCTGCGTCACGGATCTGCACGAGCATGTGTTGGTGTTTCAGTCATGGTGACCTTTGGACTTGTCGCCATGGGTTGCTCGTATGCTGGGACACTTTTTGGCTACTTTGACAGCATCAGCTGCAGTCGGCGTGCCATCACCTGCTCTCCAGAGATTTTTGGTGACCATCTCCCCGGTTCCATTGCTTCCATGGCGCTATCATTGTCCATTCATGATCGAGTTGTGTAGAGTTTTTGTTTTTGCAGATGGCGCTTCTTTCGGTTCGTCATTCGGACCACCGAGGAGCCTCTACGCATGCCAGGTTAGCTTCTGCTCGATCAAGCCATTTTCTAAGTAGTTGGTGGAGCCCCACTACAGCCCCGTCACTAAACTCCTTCGATTGCACTCACTAGAAAGCACATGCTCCTCTAAGACCCGGGGGTAGTGTGGAGTTTTTGTGGCCTGCCATTCTCATTGCAGCTTAATGAAGCAAATGGAGCTTTGTCTTTCTTAGAACCAACATACCACGCTGGAAACATACTGCTGTTCTCTGTCAAACTTTCCCAAAATGAGGTCATTTATTCCTCCCTCATCCCTACATCGGTCTGGTTAAACGTCTGTCACTTCTCTCCAGATGGCGCTTCATTTTTCAATGATTTTGTGCCTCCTCTCCAGAAATATTTGTCCCTTGAATCATGTTTGTATTCTTAAACATGAATAAACTAAATACAATTGTTTCATCTGCAAACTTTATTCACTGTGATTTCATATCTGTTCCTCATCGAAGTGGATTCTTATGCCTGATGTACACCTTTTTTTTATGCCTCTCTTAAAATTTTCATCAGCCCAAGAAGGCATTGTCTATGAAATCCTTGATTCCATACCCATTTCTTGGGACCATATCCTTCATGCTGTATCCTCAGGTTTGATTTTTTCTGAAACACTTTGCAAAAAATTCAGAAGAAATCAAACCTCCATCATGAAACATTGACGCTCACCAATGAAGTTCCTCACAATGAAAGACCATGTTGGCGTCTCACCATCCAAGATCTTCTATCTGTCCCTTCCTCCGAATCACAACACTATTGCTTTCTTGTTTTTCCCTCTCTTAAGTTTCACCCGCAACCTTCAGGTGTACCTGCAACCTTAGATCTTCAATCTTTCCACAAATAGCTTACGACAAGGTCCTCAAAATGTTTTTGTGAATGAAAACAACTGCGTCACAAGGCTGCCCATCCGCCCGTCTGTTCCCTTGTATTGCCTCTCTTCTATCAACAAGCCCTTCTTAGAGTTAACTCGTGAATCCTTACACCTCAAGCCTTTTGTTGATCAGAAAAGAAAAGAAAAGAAAAGAAAAAAAAGAGAAAGAAAAACACATCGAAGAATCCTTCTATTGGTCTTTCATTCTTCACAAGCTTTTTCACTATCCAGCTAATCTGTGTATGAAGAACATAAAATTAAAATCATTTTCCTATCCATCCCAATGTGAAGCGGGAGGACCATTTTGGCCCTCCCACCTCCAAACAACAAGGGGGTGGTCGGCGGCCACCCCTTGCCAAAGCGAGGGCTGGCCAGTTTCCAGCAATTTGTTAGCTACCGGCTAGCTGGCAGCCGGCCGCCAAAACGGCTGGCGGCTGGTCAGGTAGCCAGCTGGACACCTGCTTGCTGCCAATCGAGCTGGCCATTCAATCAGCAGCCAGGAGGCCATGAGGCCTGGAGTGTCGAGGCCAGTGGTCTTGAGCCCTCGACCTTGCCCTCTTCTCCTAGCCTCACACAGTGAGCAAGACGAGGGAAGAGGGCGAGCAAGAGAGGGAACAAGAGAGAAAAACATGCCCGTTTGAAATTGCTACACGCGCCTTGCACGCAATGATTTTTTGGCATCGCATGAAATTTTTCAACTCAAGTTCATCTACTACAAAAATTGAGATTTGTACAAACAAACCTCATGCAGAATCTTAGTTCTGAAATATCATCCCTCCTCCTGTTTGGGATAAAAAATGAGGGAACGAGGGAAAAACAGAAATGGACCTCCAGAGACTCAAAACATTCGATCCTCCCTACACGTGTCATTGATGAAGATTGTCCCTGGAGTGACGTGGAGGGAGGAACTCCTTTCTAAATCTCTGGATTCCATTCTATGAATTCCGATGATGGCGTCCATGCAAGAGCTGGAGATCCACCGTCAGATGACGGTGGATTTCAGAGAAAAACGACCCTGTCAAGTAAATCCACGACGGTTTTAGTGGCTGTAGCGTACTTAAAACACCAAAGGCAGCTGCAACAAGAGAAAAAATGCCATAAGGGGATATGGGCTTTAAACATAGCTATTTCAAGTTTCATAAACTATGATAGAATTGCTCTTGAAAATCCCTTTTACTTTTTCAAACTTCTACAAGCATCTCCCTTTCCCCATGAGGCTACCTGATTCTTTGCGGTACGGGGATGGGGGGTTCCTACCTCCAAACTAACCCTCCAATCTCCTCTTTGCAACCTTCTACCCTCCCCCCTTGGCCCTAGAATTGGAACAGGGAATTCCTTTAAGAAAAGGTGTTTGAAGGACTGAGAGGGTGCAAAGACCAAGGGAGGCACCATTTGGATGAATATTTGAAGGCCTCCCAATCACCGCAAGCTCATGGGAGGCTTCTTCAAGGAGGTACAAGAGGCCTAAAAGAAGCACACGGGGATGAAGTTCCAAGTAGAGAAGACCAAAAAACAAAAAGAAAGGCAAGAGAAGCAGGTCAAGACAAGAAGAAAAAGAAAAGGGAAACTTTTACTTCCCTGCCATCCTTACTTGCAGCTTAAACTAGTGAGAAAAACTCCCACCATCTCTTCCTATTCACTTTTTCATCAAATCAGTCATCTAGTTTTCCTTCTAAGGAATCATGTGTCCTGAGTCACGGCTCGAAAAATGAGCTTCAAAATCCACGTGATTGTGCAATCCATGGTGCCATAGACAATACACTATTTCTTGGTCACATGCTTGTGTAAAATGTGGTTGAGTAGGAAACCTAGAATTTTGACCAAGTGGTTGTGCCATCCGCGGCGGCGTAGAGATTAGACTTAAAATTTGTAGTGTTGCCTTGTTAGATATGAAAGAGAGGAAATCATTCTTGGGGTTTTTGGTGAGTGGTACTCGTCCAAACTCATGCTAGTCGTATGAAAAGCCCTTTGGTGGCATGGCAACTGCTAGACCGTCCAAGACTATCAAAGGTGAGGTGGTGAGGACTTCATCGCACGACCTTGGCGGACTCCAAAAATTGGGAGCAGTTTCCAGGAGCATTGAACCCAAGCCAGCGGCAACCGTGTTGACAAAGGAATTCCATGCTCAATTCAGCAAAAACCAAGAAGCATGTCATAGCCCAAAGTACCAAACTCCGTGAGGAAGCCGACGTGCATGTGGATGACTCCCATACAACAAAGGATGCACTCAGGGAGGGCCATCCAAACGTAGGCCCTGATGAAGAGCACAAAAATGACAACATCGATAAGGATAGTGACAATTATCATCAATTCAAGAAAAACTTGAGATGAATGCACAGTGCCAAAAGAATGAAACTTGGCAACAGTGTTGTTAGTAGTAACAATGTTGAAAGCAACCAGTATATGAGCATGAGCCCAATGACGTCAAGTCAAAGGAAAATCATTCTGCTTGCCAACAGCTCATGGAGGCAGCCATTGAGGTGGTAGGAAGACTCAAGAGTAGCACCAACGTTGGAGGTGTGACACGACCCGAAAGAGTGAGAACGTATCCCATTTTCTACTACGTAGCTGCGATGGGGAATTTCCAGACTCCCTCCAGCATTGTGGGGGATAGTAGATTTTTGCAGAAGGTGGACGGCTGTTGAAAACCGTACTCTCCTTTAGTAAGTGAAGGCATACAAAAGATGCAAGGCTCCAGAGGCTACTACCGATGCAAAGACCTTGACAGGGCATTGTAGAGTGTGATCCACATGTAGCTAGAGTAGCAGCCAGAGCGCACATCAGCTGCTGATGCTACCGTTACTGGCAACAGAGACCTGCCAGCCTTGATGACCTTGGAGCTAGTAATGAAGACTCCCTTCTTCCACAGTGCAGACAACTTCTGAAGGGCTTGAAGCTCACAGAACTTGATGGAGCACCAACTGTATGTCCAAAAGGCTCCACTTGGGGGGTAACCTTATAACCACACAACTCAAAGACAAGCTCTTCAAGTAAGTGGTGAAGGAGTGGGGCACGCAGTGGCCTCACCTAGAGTGACAGCATATGCCGTGGGATGCCTTCTGCGATATCAGATGCAAGAATCTTACCTAGTGTGAAGAGGCACTCCAGGCTGTCAACAAGTTCAAGGAATTCAAGAAGCTGGGTAGTGTGCTTGGGTCATACTTGAGCAAGTTCACCATGATTGTTGAAGAAGCAAAAATCTACATTGAGGGCGATGATACAAAGACATTAAAATAATTGGAGTACTTGCTACTAGAGAGCTTGTTTCATGGTTTTGCCAGTGAGAAGCTAGAGGATAAGACCACCACAAAAGCAACGGGCCAGGCTTAGACAAGCTTGAGAGTGCTCTAAGGCCACATGAGCAAAATGGATTTGCCAAACCTGAAGAAATTCTTGCATTCACGGCTGAATGCACATGCAAGGCAAAGCCACACATTCATATGCACGTGGCAGGGACTGGAGGGATAGCCAGGTAGCAAGGTGGCACTAAGGAAAAGCAGCCTTTAAGACCCCAAAACAAGAAAACAGGGGATAGAAGGTCCCCAACCACAAGCAATGCACGATAACGATGAGTTGTAAGTGGCACATAAGCGTTTCAACACGACCTTCTGCTAGAGGCTCTACTGAAACTGTATGTAGCCTAGACAGTTTACGGTTATGTTTCCTAAGGCTACCAGTGGCGGAAAAGAGGTCACAGCGTTCGTGGTAGCTGCAACATCTTGTGGAAATGGTGCAGGAGGAGGCCACACATAGGGTCGTAGACAAGGCCGTGGTGGCGGAAATGAGGTCACTCGTGGGAATGGACAAGGCTGCGGCATGGGTTTTCCCTACCTTTGAGTAGCGTCCGTGGGATTACTGAAGGGGAAAATTGACCACAAGAGTGGAAAAAACTTCTCTGATGAGGGTGTTATGGAATTTGATGTTCTTTTAGTTGGATTTAATCAGTTGTTTCTCTTCTCTCTTTGAACTGCAGCCCAGACATGCTGATTGTCTTTGCCCACTAAACCTTGCATCTCTAGAAGAGATGCACGATTGTACATGTTTAGTGGTAGAGACACCAACCACTGTACACGAATTGGGTGATGAATTGATTGAAGAAAACAACCTCAATTTGATGCACACAATCACATTTGTAGTAATTTTTTTCCATAACAGCAACCCAACCAAATTCAAAGACAAAAAAGTACGTGTCGCATTCCCACACAGCCAAAACATGTATACCCGAGAAGGTGAAACATGGAATTTGTGAAATCTGTCATTCTCATCCCGTGTCTATCACGAACATTGCTTGTCGTCATCAAGCCATTTGACCCAGAAGAGTGGAGGCAACATCACAATGCAGTTCAAATGAAACCTAGCTGTTCCTTATGTGAATGTGCTGGCTGATACTGGAGGGGAATCCTCCTCTGTTAGCCTTGACTTTACCAGAAAGAAGGGCCTCAAGTACGAACCATTGGATGACGCAGTTGTTGTTGGTGACAACCGTACATGAGCCCTACCTACCAAGCAAGGAATTTCACTCAAGGTTACACACAGAGTATCATGTTGAAGGTACTCAACCTTCTTGACCAGCTGAATGTGGTTCTACATGATCTCTGGCTCTAAAAGATAAGAATCTGATCTGCTTTGAATTGAAATGATTGATCCTCAAAAAGGGAGAGCATCGCTTTACCTTGAATCCAATTGTAGACATGTCAATTAGTCTGCGATGTAGATCATGAAATATATTCTATAGGGTTGTCAATGATTCTTGGCTGAGCTACAAAAGATGGAGGATATGCTGCAAGATATTACATCGCTGCTGGTGAATATCTCAGATACATTCCAACACCCACCAGCTGTGCTTCTTCTAGAATGAAACATGGACCATAAAATTAAACTGCAGCCGGATGCGCCTCATTTGTTGACATGTGTATCACCATATGAGGCCAAATTTCAAGTAGAAGAGTACCTTGAAAAATGATAGATCAAGCCAAGAAGCTCATCATAAATTGCGCAGATTCCTTTCATGAACAAAAAGAATGGCGGTATGCGCATGTGCATATTCTGTCGGGCGTTAAACAAGCTGATGGTAAGAAATCCATTTCCCTTACCATCAATCAAGACCCTATTTGATCAACTTTAAGGAGATAACTATTTTTCATCCTGTGATAGACATCAAGGGTAACATCATATCCGCATCTCAGAAGATGACGTGTCGAAACCAGCAATTGAGATGCAGTTGGGAAATTTTCAGTTCTTGATTTTCTGCTTTGGACTAACGAATGCCCCATAAAACTTTGAAGCAAAAATGAACCGACCATTCTCCAAGCAATTTGGTATATTTTTCTTGGTTAATCTTAAAGAATTCATGGTTTTTTCCAGTTGAATGGAAGAGGACATAGAACAGTTACGCAAAGTCCTTGTGATCCTTTGAGAGGAAAGCTTCTATGAAAAAGAAAGCAAGTGCAAGTTTGTATGAGACAAGCTCAAAAATCTTGGACGCATAGTGGGTACGGACAGTTGTTATGTCGGTGCACAAAAAGTCCAAGCCATAATGGGTTGGCCATGCTGAGATAACACTGGGTAGATTTGGTCTTTCCTCTACCTTGAAAACCATTTTTGATGGTCTATACAAGGGTATTTGACCTTGGTTTCTCCGCTAACCAGGCTGACATGAAAAGACGTGATTTGGGAATGGACAGCTGACTGCTAGAACACTTATTTCAAATTCAGGAAATTTCTATCCACTGTGTCCTTCTTAGATTTTCTTGATCCATCGCAACTATGGAAGGTGCGATATGATGCATTAGTAGTAGGACTTGGAGCACTACTCATGTCGAACGGTCATCTTGTTACGTATGAGAGCCAAAAGCTCATCCTCATGGAGACGCGGTACACAAATGGTGATCAGGATCTCATCTCTGTGATGTACAATTTTAAAAAGGGCACTGTTACCTGAAGGAAACTGAGGGAGATGTGTCAATTGTGACTGAAAAAAACCTGCCAGTGGTTTTCCAAATGCAACCAAACCTGTCAAGACAACAGGTGCATTTGAGTGATTACCTGAGCCGGTTTTAGTTCACGTCCTAGTACCAACTATGACACATCAACGTGTTGGAAATTTTCATTCCAATATGGCTTGAACTAATATGACAGGCACGGCATGGCTTCATTGGGAAAGAATGAGAGGCGAGGTGTGCACATTCTGGTCGTCCCATACTATGCGACGACTGGAAAGAAAGTCACTGTGCTGTGCCACTCAGCATCAGGCTACCACTAGATCCACTCCACACAGCGACCTCAAGCACCAATATCTACACCGAAGTGCTATTCCCAAGGCATAGGAGCTTTAATAACCTTGTATGTCACATTTGGTACCCTTCGGGAATGCCTTAACTCAATACATATCCAACATAGTGCTTGGATTTAACGTGGTTAGAAACTATCCGCGGACCTCCAATCAAAAGCTTGACTACATCCATGGGTAATAAGCTGTACTTATCAGTCGCGGACTCCAAACATTGACTAAGTCATGTGGAAATAACTTCTACTACTGCTGCAAAACATATCTGCGGAGTTTGGCACCCAGCCATTGCATTTCGATCTGACACCACAATCTGGCAAAGTTCTCCAATAACAAACTGTACTATTGAAGAACGCCAAAATACCTCCCCAAGCTTGAAAGCCCATAACGTCCTCGACATGTGGCTGATTTCTGGAATTCTTGTTGCATTGGATTCAGCATATTGCCATAATTCATCGTCAATGATCATTATCTGCACACTCTCCAAAGATTTATCTGGATGGTGCTGACTCAGCTCTTCCGACTGTGTTTCTCCCGCGTCGTGAAGTGGCTTACACTAAGTGCCGTCTTGTCAAAAGCCACGGCCACAGGCTGTTTTGCATTGTGCCATTCTCTAGACCTCCAGCCTTGGCCCTGCATGTCTATTCCTATGCCAACTAGCTTCTAATAGCTCCATCATTATGAATGTTTCTCAGTCAAGGACACCGGTCTTGGCGTTTTAGGTAGATGATGCAAGATTTGGATGTGTGCATGGTGCTGCACAAAACCAACACCCAGGTCCTCTTGCGCATGTGTGAGCTTTCATCTTGGTGATGAAGAGACATCAGCCACCTCACCACCCACAGTATGGCAAGATGACAGGCAACAATCCTAAAGAGACATGGCTGATCCACTAAACCAATAGCCTGCGGAAAGTAACACAACCACAGAGGTCATTGGGTGTTTTATGGCCATTGCAATGGCTACGATGCAAAAACCAGATCCCCCCTGATCGTACATCTGCAGCAACCACCTTGAGAATTTTTTTACGACAACGGTTTTGTAATCAGTACTCGGATGGGATACTGTGTGGATTCTTGCCTTCAAGGATATTAGAATCTAGAGAAGTATGGATTGGTAGAAGCTATAGGAGTTTATTGCCAAAAAGAACAGCTCATTGTGCCGGGCTCGGTAGAAACTTGAGCAAGGATGATATCGCATTTCCACGGCTTGCCCGTGGCAAGCAATGTGGGACCACGAAAGACAGGACATGTACTCACAAAAAACTATTGGAGGCCAAGATATAGAAATGTGTCAGTTTCCGTAAGCATTGCATGACATGAAACCCATATCTCCATAAGAAGGTTAGTGAAAATGGCTTGTAGGACTCCTCCAACAACTTTCCCTCCTTGGAACTTCATGGAAGTGGGTCAACATAGGCTTCATTGCCGGTGTCTCGGACACGGCCCTTCTCCACAATGCAGTACTATTGGTTGTGGATATTCTCACAAACATGACATACTTAATTCCCATAGCCACTGATGTGAATGTTGAGGAGATTGATCGATTTTAATGAGACTTTCATGAGGCACCACCGCCTGCTATTGTGTATTGTCTCTGATCAAAGTTGAAATTTTGTTAGAACATTTTTGGCAAACGATGCATGAGTATTTTCATTATGTATCTCAGACGTCGATGAAATTTCAATCCAAAACCAATGGACGAACGAAGCGCAAAACTTTTATTCTTGAGAAGATGCTCCGTATGTGTGTGGACCTGGCCTTGAATGACTGGGACACATTCCTAGATCCAGCAGAGTTTAAGCAGATATTTTTACATAGTTCTTACTATGAGTGTTGAACAGTGGCCAGCGGCCTGTGGTAAACTCTGCATTGATGAAGAGTGGGAGCAGAGAGGGACAGGTTCCTTTTGCTCAAGCATTTCCCAGACACTTAGACTCCTTGTTATTGGAGGCAAATGGTCACCTTCAAGTGACTCAATGACAAAAATTACCGTGACTTCTCCTTTTGAAAGTAGTGACAACAAGTTGCCCAGAATAAAACAATTTTGAATGAAGTTGCCAGGGGTGCAAAAATTTCTACCGAAGAAAATTTGACCTTTTCCCATTGTTGCACACATCATGATTGTGGTGTGTAGATTGCCTTTTCCGCCTAGTGTATGAAGTTTTTTATGTGCGCCTGTTGGCTCCATATAAGGCAGACGTTTCTGTTCGGCTACCATGAGGAGTTCTTGCAGCCAAAAATCAACATGAGCTCTTTCTTCTACAATAGCACCAAGAGCATAAACTTTAGTCACAGATTTATAAAAAAGACCTCATTCATTGGGCCGGTAATGAACTTGAACATAACACATGGTAGCCTAAGTCTCCCTTGTCCTGTCAAGTGGTCAACGAGTACTGGAACGAGTTGGCAGCTCGCACAGATCGGCACATTGCAAGTGGCACCGCCTAAACGTGGAAGTAATGAAAAACACTCTTGCTCAGTAGCATTAATAGAGAGCAACCATAGGATGTTGGGGATGTCCGATATTGTTTTTGCGTGGACGCTCCTACCTAAAGGGGGGAGGCTGCTAGCCCTACACATCCACAAGGTGCAACTTTGGTCAAAGTTTGCTGAACGTTTTCATGTCAAGCTCGTGATTGAAATAAATTATTCTCTATCACAATATTAGCACCTCAATATCTTGCAGTCCTTCTTGTTGGTCATGAACCAAAGCGGTCCATATTGTTTTGGAGAAAAGTAGCGGGAGGGCCATTTTGGTCATCCCACTTTGCAATAACGAGGGGGTGGCTGGTGTCCAGCCACTTTCCGGCTACCGGCCATCTGGCAGCTGGTCAGATGTCAGCCGGCCAGCTGGCAGCTGGTTAAGTGACTGGCCAGCCACCTGTTTGACGCCGATCGAGCTAGCCACTGCATCGGCGGCCAGGAGGCCGAAAGGTTTCAGGGGTCAAGGCTGGTGGTGTCAAGCCCTTAACCTCACCCTCCCCTCCTTGCCTCACAAGATGAGCAAGACAAGGGGACTGAGTGAGCAAGGGAGTGCAGGAGAGAAAAACATGTCAGCACGAAATCTCTGGACATGCCTCACATGCGATGATTTTGTGCGTTTGCTCTGAAAAAAAAGAAAAAAAAACTTTGAATTTCTGTAGTGAAAACGTAGAGTTTTGTTCACAGAGAAATCATGGGATCTCATGAGTTTGAGTTATTACCTGCTCATTTGGGACCTAGGAAAAGGGGGAATGGAAAAAACAGAAATGAGCATCCCAAGACTCGGAACATTTGAGTCTCCCTACATGGGTTGTTGATGACGACTACCCCCAGACTGACGTGGAGGGAAAAGTCTATCAAGCAAGCTCCAGATGATCCGAGACTTTTAACGACAACCTTTGTGCAGGAGCAAGAGTCACATGCGTTACATTATGGCTTACTGCAACCAATTTATGAACTCATATGGATGCAACCTCTGTCCTTTTTTCCAAAAATATAAGGCCAAGAAAGATTGCTTCATGTTATGTCTAAAACCACCTGTACTCAATGATTGTTTACTTTACATTTATCTCAACCTCTTTCCGGACCTCCCTTCGAAGCAATTGAGATTTTTCTTGGATGAGTTGAACCGTTGGCATGTAGTGCTGCCTGGTTCCTTATTTGCGCTTTTATTCTTAAACTCAGGTAACAAGAATGATGTGCAGACCCCTCCATTTCCCAAGTGCCAAAGCTATTGGAAAAAAATTCATTGACTCTCAAAGAACACATTTTGCTTCTCTTTGTTTTCACTGGACAAAGAAAAGAGTCAAAACTTTCCAGGATTACGCTAGTTTTCATTCATTTCCATGGTAATTCTTACCTTGGAGGGCCCGGGTCAATCCTTGGGTTTGTTCGTGTGCTGAGGTAGCTCCCTAGACATTTTTTGTTATGACCATGGGAGAAGAGAAAGCGAAAGTAAGGGAGTTCCTCAAGGGTCCTCGTTCCCCCTTGCACACTCCCACACTCTGTATTTCACCATGAAAATACCTTGCAGGCATACTAAATGAATCTAGTCTTTCACTTTTTTCACTCATCGTGCTTGTTAGCCATCCCCCTAGAGGTAGACCCCATCCACATCACTCTCAGTGCCCACACCTAGGCTAGAGTATTGCATGTCCAGGGAAGAATTTCTTTCTCTAGTCTTCATGTTCCCAGAGGAATGATTGATCTACTTTCTTGATTTCCCTGCAATCTCATCACATTGATTCTCAGGCCAACTCCTGCCCTTTTTTGTAAATTTTGTCTATATTGTCTCACTGATCTGTGCTGTGACCTCTTAGCTGGTATACATACTCATGCAGAGGGCTCACTCCACGGATGTTGACAGTTGCAGGCACTGAGTGATGGAGGGGACATTACACCGTTGTGAGAGGCGTAGCTTCCGTCTTGTCTGGAGTGTCCCACTTGGTACCAGTGGGTGGCCAGTTCCATCAGGTGCAACCATCGTCACTCATGGAACCGACATTCATAGTCGACTGTTGTGAGAAGCATAGAGTCTGCCTGGGCTTAAGCAGCCATACCTTTGCTCTATGAATTTCCTAGCTGACTTTAACTGTGTTTGGAGCGTGTGGTTTGGTCTAGATTTCAGGAAAACTTGACGACACCTGGGTTTGGGGTTGTCGGTCCTCTGACATGGCTCACTGACAAAACCCCACAGGCCAAAATGTATGCATTTTCCTGTTTGGCTGGTAGACTACATAACATGCCTCCCAGAGGTGAGGACCTAGGCTCATGTTGGAAGGGTCTCACACCAAGATTCATTCAGGCTATCAATTCAGTCCTTTCTCACCTCAAATTGCAGTTCTTGCCCTAAACTTCTTGTGCGTGTTTTTCCTCTCACAGATTAGCAGCCAGTGCTGCTCATGGGCTTTTTCAGCGAGCATTAGGTCACAGTCTTCAGCCTAGGTGTGTGAGGCGGTACAAAATATTCTTTCCCAGACTAGTAGCATCATTTTGAGCTTGGTCTCAGAGCCACAACGTAGCAGATGCAGTAGAGTGAACAAAAGAAGTTATGTATAGGTCCCAGCCCACGTTAGCATATCCCCATACGTGCTAGTTGAATTCTCCTGGTGGCGGCTTCAAAATTCTCCCAATGCAGGAGAAATAATGCCGCAGCTGCTACCGCTGCATCTACAACTGCTGCTGCTGCTGTGGTAAAAACTGCGACCACCCGCCAAAAACTGTCCCAAGCACCGGCAGTAGCAGCAGTATCAGCTTGCAGTGAAAGCATTCAGGAGCAGCAGCAGAAGCAGCAGTAGCAGCAGTAATAATCACAAAGCAGCAGCAGCTGCCCTGAGATGGCGATGATTGCAGCTGCGGCAGCGGCCATCACAGTAGGACCTTGGCAGTCGCAAGGGCGGGGGCCTGGCTGTAGCTCCAACCACAGCGGAGACAGCTACGGAAGCTGCACTGAATCTGCATGAGATTTTACGTAGCTCCCTCTAACCCCGAATTCATGAGGGTGGAGGGGCTGCCGGCCACCAACCACCAGCAGAGAAAACATGAGTACATTAGTGAATTTCCCAAAGGAGGTACCCGTGCACTGGCAGGGTATCTAAAAAATTCATTTTGCCTCCTTTATTCAAACCCTCAACAAATGTGGTTAGCTGTACTTTTTTGAAAATTTTTATGGTCCAGCAGTTGTAGACCGTGGTTGAACCTGATAAGCAGGTATGACGTAGTCCACCTCTGCTAGCGTGACGTCACCGGCTGAATCCGTTGCTGCTCTTCAGCAACAGAATAACAACATGTGCACACTCTTAGCTACGCTACAGTGCGCTCAGATGGCTTTGCTCATTCAGCTGCTTCTCACTGTCCATCCTGGTCCCACGGTCTTTGCCGGAGTCCAGACAGTAGCCCACCAGAGCAGCGATAGCTGCAGTCTGTTTCCAGTTTCCTAGAGTCTCTAGGCAATGTAGCCAGTACTTTGTTCAGGCCGAAGGATTTTGAGACACCACCATCTTACCTTGAGGTGGGACAGTTTTTGCCTCCAAGGAGCTTTTGTTTTACCTGTGGGCTCAAGGTGAGGATCTCTGGCCCTGCTACACCTTGAAGTATGACTCCTCCATCCCTGAGTAGCTATTTGACATAGGCCATGCAGCTAGAACCCTCCTCCTTGCCATACTAGAGACTGAGCGCACATGCCTTGAGCCCTTCATCTAGGAGCCTACTACCGCCACTAACCCTCACCCTTGTAGGGCCAGGAGTACCCTCACACGTCCTACCGTGCTTTTGACGATGCCGTTAATGGTCGCCTTCTAAGAAGCTCCAGCAACCTCAAGATGGGTGACCCAAAATCTGTCACCACCTCTTGAAACCGCATGCATGATCTTGTATGTCGGCTTGAGAAGACTGGTTTGCCTCCGCTAGCCGCCCTCCTCACCATCGAGACTGGCGCTACCCCCAACTATACAATCTCGTCAACTCTGACCCGGATGTTCTTGAGGCCATGGTATCCATGGGCACTTTGATCTCCTACTTAAATTTGCGGTTCTTGACATGGAAGGAAGAAATTCAAGATAACAGCATGCAGTGTGGGGATACAGAAGCAATGGTAGCAGTTATCTCCGCCTATCTTGTGCCCACATCGTCCGAGATCCATGGTGCTGCCGGAGCCGTGCATGGCGCAAGCCATGACAAGGGGGGGCGTGGGAAGAAGGGGAAGGGGAAGACCCAGCAACCATCCAATACCAGCTCCTCCCATGGCAGGTTTCTTGTCTGCCAACACTATGACCAGCCGGGTCATGGCTGGTACACCTGCTAATTGTCCACAGACGATTCTCGTGTGTCGCGAGCATGAGTGGCATCTTGGTACAAATACTGACACCATTTTCTCTAAATTTGATGCTTCCTCCACTTCCTTTGTGCCCTTCTCCTCCACTGGCATCGTTGCAGTTGTAATTGGGCCCCCAAACCCTCCAATACATTCCGTCAGGCATGTTTCTACATGAAACCCTTTTCCGGAGTGCTCACCTCCACCACCACAGCTGAGCTACACCTTGGTACCTCCACCACACATGGTTACTCTGTAGTACATCCCAAATCCTGGGCCCTTTTCTCACAAGTGCGAGCTGGATAAGTTAATCATGCATTGTCTCAGCATCCCCCTTCATCAGCCCCAAGGAATCACAAGTTGTATGTCTGCTCGCTAGGAAGTCACAAAATGTTTCAGACTAAGACCACTCTCTCAGATGATCCCCCTAAGGATGCTTGCTTTTTTCCTTCCACTATTTCAGATGATATTGTCTGGCTCGATAATTGACAGACACACTTTGCACCTCTATCTCTTGCATAGCGCCCATTGCTTGCGTCTTGTCAAGTTGCTCAGTGTAATGTCATGACATCTATTCACGACCTTGATGGCACCTAGCTCATCCACTCTGGCGCTGCTCATCACATGACATCTTGCCATTAGTAGTTCAGTATGTTTGACCCGGTTGGAAATTTCCAGAGTGTTCGGACTGGCTTGAGCCTAGTGCTTCCTGTTCGTGGTGTTTGCGCTGTCCACTTTCAGGGCCCGTCTGGTGACCTGTACATCACCAATGTGTTGAATGTGACTGGCTTTAAGCTCAGCATTATTTTTGTCACTGCTCTTGACCGCATGAGCATGGATTTTTTGTACTCTTGTGGTGTTGGCACAATCTCTCTTCGTTCATTTGGTTTTGTAATGTTGCATGCAGAGTCTCGTGCCATCGTGTGGTACGTTACTTGTTTGTCTTGTGTGTCTTCACCCGTGCCTTACAACGTCATCTACACCACGTACATAGCTCTACCATTCAGTGCATGCTCCGCATGCAGCCTGCACTTGACCTCGACCTAGCTACCTTTTGGTTGCTATGCAAAGCTGAATACATCTACTGTGCTCCAGGCAAGATGTATAGGTCTTCTTATCCTATCTTCTCTTTTTGGAGCATCTCACCAAGTTGAGCTGGTCCACTCTGACCTCATGGGTCGCTTACCAGTTGAGACTGTTGTGGAGCGTGTTCGTAAAATTCTCACCCTCTGAGAAGACTAATCTCATCTTTGTGGGTATTCTGTCTCCGATAGAAGAGCAACACTACGACTGCCATTCATGATTGGCTCCTCGATATAGAGCACGAGTGAAGCCATCCCCTTTACCACTATAGTTGTGATCGGGATGGTGAATGAATGGGGGAGGCG
>SZWC01002546.1:61933-89688 GCA_023375785.1 Penium margaritaceum | reverse complement strand
TTATCCTGGGATTGCCTTTTTCTTCCCCTTTGACTGATTTCTCCACAAGTTATATGCGGATGATTGAAGCAAGCCGGAGGCCGCTGACTCAATTTGATGTGTCCCAGTTGGGATAGAATGCTAATGTCACCAATTTCCTCATTTTCATCAGCTTCTTCATGCACCTTGCAACCAGTACAGGCTCTGATGCGGAATCTTGCATAAGAATTATTGTACGGTTCTCATAGCATAAAGTGGTCACAATAAGATTCACCTGATACACGACTTCCAGAGCACAAGTCAGGCTTTAAGATATAGCACAACCGTCAGCCATTACACCAAAAATGAACGGGCACATGATTCTGATGCTTTCAATCAGTCAGGGCTCATCTTTGGTCGGTGGAGGTCCTGCTTTTTGAAACAGTAAGAATCAGGGCTCTGAAAAGCACAACTCAAGTGAGGCAGACTATGTTGCACTTGGGGTAGGTACAATTGAGGGAATACTTCATTGTCGGTTGCTACAGGAGCTGCATGTGCCCACTAACTAAACAAAACTGTGCTTTGAAAACCAAAAAACCAAGGAAACTGTTGAGCAAAAAGAATGACACTATGGATCATCACTTTGTGACCTCATTGCGCCCGGAGAGCTCTGGCTTGTTTTGGTTGATACGCATCTGTAGCATGCTCAAATTTTTGTAAAGAACCTTAACATTTTATTCAAGGCTGATCTGCATGCCATCTATCTGATTCAGGCTTCTAATGCCCCCTGATTTATGTGTTTCTGTTGGTCCATCTTGTGTGGTTCTGCTGTAGGAAGGTCGTAGGAAAGTCTTGTTATGACATGCATAAAAACAAAAGTGACCTTCTGGCTGCAACTGCATCCAAGTTCTTGCAAGAAACTGAATTTCCCTTTTCTATGGGACAATTTTGTTTCTGTTGAATGTTTTTACCCCTTGTTCAGTGTTGTAGGACGGATCAGGAATGCTCTGCCCCTTGTGGAGGTATGACCCCTAGATCCGTTGTAGTGTGAGTCAACTATGCTCTGTGTGTTGTGATATATGACCTGTGAGTACACCATGTGGGTGAGTGGTTACCTTGGCCATTTTGTTGATTTGGCCAAGTGAGAGGTCATGAGTTCAATCGTGGCCCCATGCATATCTTGTTTGCTGTGGAAGCTTCCAAGAAAGAAAGTCCGTAGCTTCTTGGACGCTACATGGTTGGTCTGTCACCTTGACACTAGGATGCTTATGTGTCAAGCCCACAGTGCAAGTCTATTGGTGACGTGGCTGGTTCAGGCCACTTCCCAGGAATGTGATTTTGAATTCTAGGACTGGAAAGATAGCTATAAAAGGACTTGTCTTGCATTCTGATCAATTAACCCTTGCTTGATGCTCTCTTGCGTATTGACGACTTGAGCTCTTCTTGAGATGTAATGCTAAGGCGTTAGTACTCTTGAAGGTGAAGTGTATGCCTGATCAAGTTTGGGGTGCATGACACATGTCAACAAAGGAAGAAGGCCTAAAAACCTTTGTAAGCTTTTCGGTTGCGCGGCTTCTCTTCCAGAGGTGGTTAGCTCAATACATAACAAAGTGTTATGGGCCCACTCCTCTAGTTAGGGAAGTTTCACGCACGCAACTGCTAAGGAAACAAGCAGTGAGAGCGCCTTTGCTCTCACCCAACTTCTCTGTTTGCAGAGCAACATCAGCAGGAGGGGCATGCAACACATCTGTACCTTTCTACCTTGGGAGCTGACATCAGCCTACATCTACTTGCAACGGCGAACGTGAACAGGGGAAGTAGTTTCCTCTTCTCACCAACAGCCTACAGCGGCCTCAAACACAAGTTCATCGGTTTCATCAACAGGTGCAGCAGTTGTAGCAGCTGTAGTTGTAGGGATGGCAGGGACAGGGGAACCAGGGAATCATTCGCCCATCCTCAAGTTTAATGGAGAGGGGTTTGCACTTTGGAAGTGGTAGTTTGAGATCATCATGGATGAAAGAGATCTGCTAGGATATTTTGACGGAACTATCCCAGCACCAAAGGAGGAGGGTGCTGACCTTGTGGCATGGGTCAAGCTCAACAAGAGGGCTCTCGCCATTCTTGTGTCCTCCATACAACCGCCCGTCCTTTCACACATCAGCGGTTGTACAGTGGCAGCCGCGGCATACGCCAAACTCCACAAGGTGTTTCAGTCCTCCTCACTTGCCAACCGTCTCTTCATTCTACAAAACTTCATCAGTATGAGGCTTGGTGAAGGGGAAGATGTCTCCGCCTCTATGCAGAAGTTTGAGACGCTCTTGCAACAAGCCACCGGCATGGGGTGGGATCTAAAATTCAACATGCAGGCCATGATTTTTCTGATGACGCTGCCAGAAAGTCGGGGCCCCATGACTACGGTGATTGGAGGGTGGACTGAAGATCTAGTTTCCTACACCACCGTTTCTAAGTAAGTGAGGAATGAAGCCATGCGTTGCAGCAACAGTGAAGCAAACATGGCTGCCTTTGCCTCATGGTGCAGCGGCACCTTCCACAATACCTCATCCTCTAGGTACAAGGGAAAAAATAGCACTAGAAACAGTGGAACGGGTGCAAAGAACCAAGGAAACTGCCACAACTGTGGCAAGGCTGGACACTGGGCTCGAGAGTGGCATGCACCCAAGAGAGAGGGAGGAGACAAGAATGAATGGCGAGGGGGAAATGGTGGGAAGGATCCCACAAGCTTGATGGCTGCGTGTTCCTCCAACAAAGGGAGGGCGATACTCAGGCCAGGAGCCTACGGCCTTTACTCGGGCACAAACAAGCACGCCACTTACAAGAAGAGAGACTTCATCTCTCTTGCTCCATGTAACAAGAACTTTAGAGTCGGCAACGGCAAGGTTGAGGCAGCTGAGGGGATTGGTGACAAGATGGTCATAGTGGGTGTCAACGGTGGAGATTTCGACCTCAAGCTAGAGGGGGTGGTCTACTTGCCTTCCTTCACAGCCAACCTGCTCTCCGTCTCTGAGATACCTGACCATGGCATGGCAGTGGTCTGTATAGAGAAGGTAGCAGTGATAGTTCCTACCAAGGACATCAACATCTCCTACTCTGCCAAGAAGGTTGTCGCACATGTTCCTCGCGTTGATGAACTCTACGTCTTGCAGACCAAAACGACAACTTCAACGGCTGAATCTTTGGTCGAGAGTGATGACGAGGAGAGCAGCGATGCAGAATCAGATGAGGAAGGACATGTTTGAGCAGTGGAAGCAGTGGCATCAGATGATTTGGCAACAAAACCACAAGCAAATGCAGCCACTGGGGCTATTCATGCTAGCCTGTGCACATCCTCCAAGAACCTATGGCACAGGCACTTTCGGCACGTGGCTCATCGCACATTGGAGCTCATGGGAAAGCAGAAACTAGTGCGTGGGATGGACCTAGGTGATGAGGTGGAGGGAGCGGACATCATGTGTGAGCCATGTCTTCAAGGCAAGCCAAAAGTTAAACCTTTCAAGTGCAATGGCACGCGTGCTCTTGCACCTCTTGATCTCGCCCACTTTGACGTATGTGGTCCCTTTTGCATACCGTCAAATGGAGGTAGCAGATATCTCCTCACATGCATCGACGACAACAGCCGCAAAGTCTGGCTATACTTTCTCAAAAAGAAAAGTGAGGTGAAGCAAGAGCTAGTGCGTGGGATGGACCTAGGTGAGGAGGTGGAGGGAGCAAAGATCATGTGTGAGCCATGCCTTGAAGGGAAGGCAAAAAGAAAATCCTTCAAGCGCAATGGCAGGCATGCTCTTGCACCTCTTGATCTCGTCCACTCTGATGTATGTGGTCCCTTTTACAGAACGTCAAATGGAGGTAGCAGATGTTTCCTCACATGCATTGACGGCAATAGCCGCAAAGTCTGGATATACTTTCTCAAAAAGAAAAGCAAGCTGAAGGAGAATCTACAGGCCTTTGTCGCTATGGTTGAGCGACAGAGTGGAAAGAAGGTGAAGGCATTCAAGATGGACAATGGGGTAGAGTACAAAGCTTGCAGGGAGTGGCTCAAGACACAGGGCATTGAACACCAGAAAACTATGCCCCACTCACCTCAAAGCAACGGCGTAGCAGAGAGAATGAACCAGACGCTCCTAGGCGTGAAAAGGTACATGCTCTTTTATGCCAAGCTTCCTCCTATGTTTTGGGCAGAAGCAGCTCGTACGGCTACCTACCTTGTGAACCTCACACCTGTAGTAGCTCTGCGAAGGAGAGGCAAGAAGAAGCAGACACAATAGTTGAAGACGCCTCGAGAAGCACGGTCATGCAGGAAGCCGGATGCCTTCCATCTCAAGGTGTTCAATTGCACTGGGTTTGCCAAGGTCGAGGCCGGTGAGGGCCCTGGAAAGCTCGATGCAAGAGCACAAAAGTGCATTTTCATCGACTATGACACTGCCCACAAAGCTTATTGACTATGGGACCAAGGAGCCAAGAAGGTCATCCGCAGCAAAGACGTGAATTTCAACAAAACGTCTCTGAGTAAGGGAGAGCATCTCGAACTCAAAAACACTCCAAAATAGGGAGAGAGGCTCACTCTCCTTGAAGAGGGAGACGAAGCACCAGCACAATAGCATGGGATAGGTGCTGCAACAGGGAGAGAAGCTCATGAGGATCACTCAAAGGAATCAAACTCTGATTCCGACGTATCCGATCCTCCGGAACATGAGGAGGTTGCCTCTACCATCATCAACAACAAACCAGATCTCCAACCTCCTCATCAAGAGCACCAGCCAGCAGGTTCAAGGAGCAGTTCATGCCTCAAAGTACCTCAGCAGCATTAGGACGCAGATAGGGGTGAATGGACAGGCTTCAACTATTCATTATTTTTTCAAGAGGAGCCAAAGTCTGTCGCAGAGGCACTCACTCGGCCTGACAAAGCGGAGTGGGACAAAGCAATTTGCAGTGAAATCAACTCCATTAAAGAGAATGGGACATGGGTGCTGGTGGACAAACCTACCGGGGCACACGTTGTGGGGTCCACGTGGGTGCTGAAATCAAAAAGGAAATAGGATGGCAAGATAGACAAGTACAAGGCACAGGTGGCAGCAAAGGGGTTCTCCCAACGGCCTGGCGGAAAGTACGATGAGACCTTTGCTCCAGTTGTGACGTTTGCCTCCATCCGATCAATGCTCGCCATTGCTGCTGCCGAGAACATGGAGGTCCACCAGATGGATGTCAAGAGAGCCTTCCTTTATGGCAAATTTGACAAGGAGGTATTGATGGAGGTTCCGGAGGGGGTTGATGCTCCTGAGGGCAAGGTGTGCAGATTGGTGAAGGCACTCTATGGGCTAAACAAGCGACAAGACTTTGGTACAAGGAGATGGACACGTTCATGCCCAAGGAGTCCTTCATGCACTACGACAATAACCCTAGCATGTAGGTGTATGAGAGTGACAAATGGACTATGTTGGTCGCCTTGTACGTTGATGACCTGATTCTATGCTCCTCTTCGACGCAGCTGCTAGACGATCTCAAGGGGCAGCTGAGTAGCAGATTCAAGATAAAGGACATGGGTCCCCTTGACTTCTATCTTGGAATGGCCATCAAGTGCGACAGAGCAGCAGGTACCATCATTCTGAACCAGACAAAATACATCGAATTCATCCTCAAACGATACGACATGGCAGATTGCAAACCTGCCAGCACACCCATGAGCTCGGAGTGCAAACTCTCCACCTCAATGTCCCCATCCAACGAAGCGAAGAAAAATGACATGCTGGGCATCCCATATCAGTCTGCAGTGGGCAATCTGATGTATGCTATGGTCGCCACCCGACCAGATATAGCCCATGCTGTTGGGCAGGTGAGCCGATTTGTGGCCAATCCTGGTCCACTTCACTGGCAGGCCGTGAAGCGCATCATGCGCTACCTTCAAGGGACGCGGCACGTGGGGCTCCGGTTTGGAGGCATCGCTGGATCCGCATCACTCTGTCTCATGTGCTACACTGATGCTGATTGGGGAGGGAATATCGATGACAGAAAATTTACCTCCGGCTTTGTGTGTACGTTGAATGGAGGTGCAGTCAGTTGGGCAAGTCGCAAGCAGGAATGTGTGTCTCTCTGTCAAGAGCTGAAGCTGAGTACATCGTTTTGGCTGAGATGTGTAAAGAGATGCAGTGGCTACAAAGCTTGCTATCTGAGATGAAGGCACCACAGGCAACAGCGACGGTCATCAAGATTGACAACATGAGCGCCATTGACATGTCACAAAACCCCGTCCTGTCCATGCACACAAAGCACATCGAGATCCGCTACCACTACGCTCGAGACTTGGTCTACAAGCAGACAGTGGAGCTCGAGTATGTCAGTACCAAGCTCAACCGGGCTGACATGCTTACAAAGCCACTGGACAAGGATCTCCACCATGCGGGCAGGCAAGGTATCGGCATGGTCAACGCAGGTGATGACAAATGATGATGGTCACTGACGCAAGGTGCAAGGGAGAGATTTGTTGAATGTTTTTGCCCCTTGTTCAGTGTTGTAGGACGGATCAGGAATGCTCTGCCCCTTGTGGAGGTATGACCCCTAGATCCATTGTAGTGTGACTCAACTATGCTCTGTCTCTTGTGAGATATGACCCGTGANTACCACTACGCTCGAGACTTGGTCTACAAGTAGACAGTGGAGCTCGAGTATGTCAGTACCAAGCTCAACCGGGCTGACATGCTTACAAAGCCACTGGACAAGGATCTCCACCATGCGGGCAGGCAAGGTATCGGCATGGTCAACGCATGTGATGACGAATGATGATGGTCACTGACGGAAGGTGCAAGGGAGAGATTTGTTGAATGTTTTTGCCCCTTGTTCAGTGTTGTAGGACGGATCAGGAATGCTCTGCCCCTTGTGGAGGTATGACCCCTAGATCTATTGTAGTGTGACTCAACTATGCTCTGTGTCTCGTGAGATATGACCTGTGAGTACACCATGTGGGTGAGTGGTTACCTTGGCCATTTTGTTGATTTGGCCAAGTGAGAGGTCATGGGTTCGATCGTGGCCCTATGCATATCTTGTTTGCTGTGGAAGCTTCCAAGAAAGAAATTCCGTAGCTTCTTGGATGCTACATGGTTGGTCTGTCACCTTGACACTAGGATGCTTATGTGCCAAGCCCACAGTGCAAGTGTATTGGTGACGTGGCTGGTTCAGGCCACTTCCCAGGAAAGACAGCTATGAAAGGACTTGTCTTGCATGCTGATCAATAACCTTTGCTTGATGCTCTCTTGCCTATTGACGACTTGAGCTCTTCCTGAGATGTAATGCCAAGGCGTTAGTACTCTTGAAGGTGAAGTGTATGCCTGATTAAGTTTGGGGTGCATGACACATTTCAACAAAGGAAGAAGGCCTAGAAACCTTTGTGAGCTTTTCGGTTTCGCGGCTTCTCTGCCAGAGGTGGTTAGCTCAGTAGCTAACAGTTTCAATGTGAGCTACAGCTGCTTGTCTTACCCATGCCAAAGCACTGGTGGGATTATAGCAATTTCCAACCAAACTACAGGATAGTTTTTGAAAAGCTCTATGTTGGACATGCTTTGCAATGAGATATCTACTTCAGAAATTGTATTGTTGAGTGAAAAAGAACAAGAGAGAAAACATGCATGCATGCAAACACTCATGTTTGATGTGGATTTTTTTCTTCATTTCATGCTGAGTGTTGGTGCTTGTTAGGCACCGGGTTGGTTTTCTCTAGGGGTCAAACATTCAGAATCGTGTGGAGTTCCAACGTGGCCTGACGGATCCTTGGATTGACATCTTTGTTATCTGTGGTTTCTGAAACTGAGCTTGTGCCTTTTGGTGACAGAGTTGTAATGAAGTCACTTTTGCAACAATAATAATGACATTTTGATCATGGATATCATCTAATGAGTTATTGTGCTACTCTCTAACTTTCAACATACCAAACTGAACACGATTTGTTTGACCATAGCTCTTGATATTTCTGCCATGCAAGGGCACACCAATCCAACCGCTCAGTCTATGGCGCACGTAGTTTCTGCTCGTTGAGGCTCCTTCCCAGATCAAAGACCCATCAAAACAATCTACTGGCGGTGCAGGTATCCCTACACATGTTGGTGGTTCATCATGTCCACGGATGTGCAGTCAGAATTTGGAAAAATTCCTTGCGTAATAAACTGTACTACTGAGTGGCAGAATCCAAGCTATGAAATTGGCAAACTCCTCCGTAACAACCTGTGGTACTAGATCCAGATAAAAATCTGCTGGATGACTCTGCAGTCATCAAATGGATTGCTTTTGTTTCATACGTAGGTGGAAATTTCCACCGGATGCCAATTTTGGCTCATTCCTCAAGTTGTTGTGCATACCCCAACTTTGAGAGCCTGTAGCTTCCTTGACAATTAATGGATCATGGCGATTCAAATTGAACTGGATGAAGAAACATGTCAAATTTGGGAACATCCGTAAGATCTGGATTATGAGCCTTCTAGAAGCCACTAGAGGAAAATGCAAGGACTTTTCTCTCTGGCAGCTTGTCCGCGCCTTCCTGTGCTGCATCCGGGCATGCAGAGAAGCAGTTTTCACCATTCGTTTTCTTGCACGTCCCATGCCTGCTGCTCATGATTTCTCTCTCTCATCATTTTCTGTGCCATCCAGCCATTCTCAACTGGTTATCCTGAGTCCAGCCACGCTCATGACATACCGATCCGGGGGTTGCACTCTCGTCAAGCAATCATGTGATGCCTGCTACACTACTGCAGAATCACCACTCCCTTCTCCACAATATCCTGTATGTAGTGGTAACAGAAATCATTCTAGTTCATCCTCCTCTACTGTGTATTACTTTTGTTCAGTGAGATAGCATCAGTGTTGTCCTTGTGCACCACTATTGGGACCCCCTGCAACATTCCCAGCTCCCCTAGTAACCTACAAAGCCACACCGCCTCCGTGACCGCTTTGGTTGATGTCATGTACTCTGAATCCACTGTGGAGGTAGGGGCTCAGTCCTTCTTCATGACAGCTGCACCATAGAGGAGGAACACATAGGTGTAGGTGGACTTTTGCTTGTGTACATTGTCGGCGTACTCTACATCTGTGAATCAGACCAGATACAAAGGATTGTACCAGCACTTGCAGTTGAACCTCAAGCGTGCGTGCTGCATGACCTGTAGCTACTGAAGGATGCGCTTGAGCGCCTTCTAGTGTAGTGGCTCTGGATCGGCCACAAACCTGCTTACTTGTTCCACCGTGTAGGCCAAGTCCGGTTGAGTCGCCACCATGGTGTACATGAGCCTGCCCACCACTAATTAGTAGGGTCTTGTAATATGTCGTCCCTCTCTTCTTCTTATTCGTGGTACCATTGCCGTGCTTGTTCATAGTTCATTGAGACAGAACTGCCAACTTATTTCTCTCCACATTTTTGGCATGCCCCAGCTCAAGTTTGCGCATCCTCCAACTCGTGTGATGCTCATCCCAAAGTAGTACTCCAAATCCTCCATGCCCAACATTTGAAGACCTGCTACCAAGCTGCTTCTTCAGTCGCTGTAGGCTCAGCAGGTCCGAAGAGCAAAGATCATGTTGACCAAGTAAACTGTGAAAATTGGATGGAATTGCTCATTTTGTCGCACATAGATGATATGACCTGACTCAATGCTTGAAGCTGAGCTGCGCCATGCTGGTACCATCACCAGGACAATCGTCTTAGCCCAAAAAATATAATTTTTTAGCTTGCAGACTTCGTGTTGAAAAGTTTCCCCTCAGCATGCCCAAGAGCAGCGCCAGGATGCGTTGATGAGCCGCTAGAAAGAAGAAACTCCACGCAGGCGGATCTGGCGACTCAAGAGCCGGCTGGATTCCAAATCCGGTGGATAATCGACCAGACCGAGTAACAAAAGTACCATCTGGTTGCCCCGGAAGGTCTGCCGAGGAGTCCGGTGGATAATCCACTGGATACTGCAGTTTGTTACTGAGGGACAGCCAAAATCCTGGCTCGGTGTCCAAAACTCAGTGGTACGTTTTGTTACTTGGGGGCTTAGTCAAAATTCTGACTGCAGGTCCACAGACAGGTTTCAAACCTCGTCACACCCCATCACCAAACTCGACCCAAAAGTGGGGAAGGTGCGTGGAAACAGTGCAGGGGACCCATACATCACGTGCAATGGGATCTACGCCTCACAAAAGGTGCTTCGCACGTGAAGGAAGGCGTCGCAGCATGTGGCGGCATCAGGCTTCTGTGGTGGGTGAGACCTGCACTTCGGCAAGCGTAACTTGGACAACGCCTGGCCGAATCCGCGCGGTTTGGTGTGTTGGAAAGGTCAAGACTAGCCCTATAAATGTTCTTTCATCTGTATACTAAAACACTAATGCAAAATCATGTTATACCCTGCGCAAAAGTGACTGTCTCTAATTGCATGCTCACATAGCGTGAGGCGTCCACAAAGCTCATGCTCAGTCTCAGATTTGCCTAAAACAGAAGACGTAAAACAACAAGATACAATCAGACAAACTTTGGGACCGCATCCTGCAGATTCCCTGACACTTTGCGCTCTGATGACACCACCCCCCCCACCCCCCCCGGCACCTCCATGTAGATCTCTTTCTTTTTTGTGTCGTGAATGAAGGTCGCCTTCATGTCCATTTGGTGGAGCTCCATGTTCTTCGCAACTACCACCATGAGGATTGCGTGGATGCTCGTGAACTTGGAAACAAGGGTGAATGTCTCATCATAGTGCTCACCTTTACAATGCACGTACCCCTTTTCCCTAATCTCTGCCTTGTATCTTTCTACCACATCTTCCTTTTGGAACTTTGTTACAAGGACCCACTTATAGCTGATGACCTTGGCATCTTTCAGCCGGTCAACCAGCTCCCACATATGTAGTTTTCCACAATAGAATCCAACTCTGACTTCATAGCAGCATCACATTGCACCCACTCAAGCTGGGAAAGTGCCTCTTGCATGTTTTTTGGCTCTTCTTATGCAGAAAACATGCACTGGGACATGTCAATCCATCGGCCTCTGCCTGCGTCCAAGCGCTTTCCTGCTCTCCTCCGTCTTTTGCTGGTGCCTCTTTGCTCTGCTACAATCCTTCTGGCTTTGCATGCTCCTAAAAAACATTGCTCTGATGCCTCTCCAAGGCTCTCTTGCGCTCTGGTGAAACATCACCCACATGGGTGGCATGTCTGGAGGATTTTTCTGAATGCCCGATACATACCCAGTAGGGAATGCATGCCTCGGCACCCTTTGTGCCTCATCCACTGGAGCCTTCCGAGGGATTTCCACCAAAGGTACAAAGTCCATGAGTAGCATACGACACTACCGAGTCTCTGACTCCGAGGTAAAAATTTACTATTGCTAGATTTGGTGGATTTATCTGCCGGATGACTTCAAAGTCATCCAGTGGATAAATCCACTGGATGCATCTTGCAACTCACTTCCGATCGATATCTTGACTGGATGCCAATTTCGGCAAACTCCCCCAGCCGCCTCGCACACCCCAACTATCAATTTTCATAACTTTGTGGATACTCAACGGATTTCAGTGATTCAAGCTGCACCAGATCTTGTAACCCATCAGATTTTAGGGACAAGCATTCAATTTAGGTTTGAAGCACTCTATGAGCCACTAGATTAGAATGCGATGATGTTTTCCCTTTTGACAACTTGTCCGTGTCTCTGGACACTACCCTAGTGCTGCAGCGGGGCAGTTAACAACATTACCCCCCTTGCACCTTCCATGTCCACTGCTCCTACTTTCTCTCACTCATCTTCTGATGCACCTTCCAGCCCTTTGTAGGTGGCCCTCCCGTTGCCAGCCATGTTCATCGCATTTCGACCCGTGGATTGTGCTTTGGTCCAGAAATCCGCAAGCATGTTATGCACGGTGCAGTGTTGTAGCACCACTTGTCCCTTCTCTACCTCATCCCGTGCATATGGATGATGCACATTGATGTTCTTTGTCCTCCTATACTGCGTTGCATTGTTTCTCAGCAATATGGAGGCGGTTTTTTTCTCTTGCGCTACCGTAGGCTCCTGCTACTACATGCCCAGCTCCCTTGGCAACTTGTGGAGCCCCGATGCCTCCTTGACTGCCTCAGCCAGCTCAATTTACTCCACTTCTACAATGGAGGTGGCGAAGCATTCCTGCTTCCTGCTACACCACAAGAACGTGGCACCTGTTGGGAACAACACACAGCCTGAGGTAGAATGTTTCCCATCAACATCGCCGGCATAGTCTATGTCTGTGTAGTAGACTATGCGCAAGGGGTCGGACATTCCCTTGACGTCCAACCTCAAGTGCACGTATCATGTCGCCTGCAGGTACCGGAGGATGCGCTTGACCGCCTTCCAGGATGCAATAGGCCACATTCCTCGTCATTTCGCCCACCGCATGGGTCAGGTCCGGTCGAGTCTCCACCATGGCATACATGAGGCTGCCACTGCTGATTGGTAGTACATCCCTGCCATGTCCTCCCATTCTTCTTCTTTTTTGTATCTCTATTGCCACACTCAGTTCACGGGTCGTAGAGAAAGGACTGCTGACAGGTTTTGTAGTCCTCCATGTTGGTGTGTGTGGCTTTCACCCGTCACAAGCGACGGCCAGGAGAGCAGCGATACAAGAGAGCGCAACGACATGGTCCCCGATGCGGACCCCGGAGGCACCGGCGCGTCGGCAGGTGGTGGACAACCCACTCGGGGCTAACAGAGGACTGCCCCAGTGTCGTGGATGTTTTTTCGGACCTCCTGCACTTTTTCTGCAGGCTATCCTTGATGTGGACGCAGCTGGCACCAGAGCACAGACGAGTGGTGGCTCCATCCACCAGCAGCTGTCGGAGAGCTACCATGACGTCCTGGGTGCTTACCGGGGTGCTTTATGGTTTTTTTGCAGACGCTAGAGTTTTCTCGGTGGACTGGCTCTTGAGCCCGATTTGCATGTTTTGCATTTTCTGTCCACCGATCGGTGCCCGACTTATGCGTGTGACCAGTCGTTGTGTCCGGCTTGAGATTTTGCATCTCTAGGTTCAGACGGCGTAGCGTTCTTATTTGTCTGCGCAGAGTTACGGCCAAAACAGAGTGTTTGGGCCTGTTTTAGGACAGACCTTGTAGTGCCGTGTACGACACTTGTCGTGCTCCGTGGCAGGTATTTATGCTGTGGACTTGTCATTTGTTATTTCTCTATGCATGCGTTTATGAACGGAAGCACATTTGACACTGAGTCGTGTCTTCTAGCCAAACCCTTGCCGTTTTGCGTCCGACCTGTGTTGACGTCACGAGCTAGCTGAGCGCTGATGCCAAGTCAGTGGCAAGCGTGCTCGAAAGCTTCCTAGAATCTTCTCATGGTACCAAAAAAACAAGCCACAGCTCATTGTGCTGTGTAGCAGAGATGCAACAGTAGTGAGTGGCAGCAGCGGCAGCCACCCATAGCAGCAGCACCAGATCCTGAAGGGACCCACCACGACTACATTGCAGCGGAGCGGTGGAGGTAGCAGCGACAACGGCGGCAGCTGCAAGCAACAGCAGCCGTAGCAGTAATAAGCGGCGGGAAGCACCTGCGGCGGTAGCAGCTATGGACAGCACCCACTGCAGCAGTAGCACCGGGTGGTAGTCGCAGCCGTGCCTGGCTACCGGTGTGTACACACCAAAAAAAAAGGAGGAGGAGAAGCACCTCATAGGAGAAGCAGCAGTTTGTGGTAGCAGCGGCTGTGAGCAGTGGTAGCACGCAGCAGAAGTAGTAGCTTCCAGTTGCGGTGGCGGGTAGCAGCCGCAGCAGCAGCAGCATGGGCGATCAGCTGTAGCGGCAGCTACAGTAGGCGGCAGCAGCAAACAGCAACAACAGCACCAAGCGACAGCAACACCTAGTGGCTGCCAACAGTAGCAGCAGGTGGCAGTGAGCAAGAGCAGCAGTAGCAGCACCAAGCAGCTACGGCAGCAGAAGTGGCGTGCAGTAGGCACAGCGGCAACAGCAGTTTCAGCGGCGGTGTCGGTGGGCAGCTGCAGCGTGTAGCCACAGCTGCTCACGCGGGTTGCAAAAGAAGTAGCAGCCCGTGTAGCAGTGGTAGCCGCAGTAGCAGCAGCCACTGCTACTGCTTGCTCACTCCGCGAACCTGCATTGTAGCTTCGCATTGCGATCAAGCAGCGCGAAGCTGCTTGCTTGTAGCGAGGGAGCTCGCCGAGCGAACTCGCTCGACAGGCTCGCCGAGCTCGCTCGCTCGATGGACTCGCTCAAAGTGAGGGTCGAGCCAGACCAAGAAAAACAAAGGAGGGGGAGAGGAGAGAAGGGGGGAGGGGGGCCTCGAGTGGGGCACCCAAGAAAACCCAAAAGGGGGCACCTAAGGAGGTGGCACCATCACACACGAAAAAATAAATAAAACAAAAAAAAGGAGGACAAGGGGGTCCTCGAGTGGGGAAGTTGAGTAAGGCCCGGGAAGGGGTATCCCACTCGCGCCGTGCGTCGGTGAACACAAGGAAACAAAACACAAATAGGGGTGAGTTTTGTTTTTTGCTTCTTTAAAATTATTTTACTTTTTAGTTTGGCATGAGGCCACTACCGACGGCTAACGACGGGAACCGCTGTAGCAGCAGCCGGCCACGAGAGTCATAGTAGTAGAAGCAGGAGTGAAGGTGGCTTGAGGCCACAGTCGTCTGTTGACGACGGCACCCGGTGCAGCATCAGTGGCAACGAAGGCGACTTGAGGTCGCACATTGCAATAGTAGCGGCATCGCCACCGGGTGCAACATTGTAGCAACAGACTACGGCTGAGGTTGTCGCCTTGACTGACGACATCGTAGCCCCTCTAAGCGACATTGCTGCATTCGTATCCTTCTACGTGGTGCTTTGCACCACCGGGGTTGAGTGTGTGACATTATCACCTACACTCAGCTCTCGACATGAGGTGCGCGGTGTGGCTGTGGGTGTTGCCATCGCCGTGGTTTGCGCCTGAACCTGAGCCGTGGCAGTCGCCACATGCATAGTGGTTGATGTAGCTGTGGCACGAGTCCCACCTGTCCTCGGGGTTCTTGTGCTATTACTGTCGAGATAGGCAGCATGGCTGGCGCCAGTGCCGACAGCGCCCTCCTATGTGGCATCCCCCTTGGGTACGATCATCTCCACCTCCTCCTTCAGTGGATATGTCACCGATTGATGCCATAGCGCTTCTGCGTGGTGATATGGCCGCCCTACACATGGAAGTCCGCAACCTCAAGCGCATGGTCCAGCATCTCCTTGACCATGTGATTTCAGAGCGAGCTGCCACCCCACCACATGTGTCGACTCTCGCTTCATACTCATCTTCCTCCCGATCCTGCATCCCTTCCTACGACAATGCCAGTATACCCGATCTCTTGTCTACATCCATCGCCCTCCACTCCCTCTTGGAGGCTCTTGGCATCATACCAATGGACGGACCCTCAGCTCCTCAATGTATCACTCGTTCTTGCACTCGTCGTGCACGGCGGCGAGTTGCTCGTCTTGCAGGGCACCAAGAGACAGCACCATCAGACGCGGCTGTGGGAGGAGTCTCAGGTGACGAGACCCCGTCGTCTCATATCCACGGGTTGGTCTACTGAGTCCCCATAGCTCCTGCCGAGGTGTAAGTCGTGGGGGGGATGGTTTTCCAGTTGACGACCGCATTGGAGCGGGGCATTGGTGAGGCGACTGCTACACAATGTAGGATGATTGAGGTGGGTGATGCTACACACCAGACTCAACTAGTGGAGAGTTCTGCGGGGGGAGAAGTTCAACGTGATGGAGACTCTTTGTCGGAGGAGGATTGGTCTGAGGCTGAGTCTGAGTCGGGGATGGAAATGTTGTTTGTTTATACCCTCTCGAATGACATGACGATGGCAGATGCAGGAGTTGCGCCTACCAGTGTGCACGCTCTCGCGTTAGCTGGTGTGGAGACAACTGCTATGGTGCCACGAGCAGCAGTAGGAGCAGGTGATAGAGATCCTCATACTCGGCCCCCAGCAGACACCCAGCTGGTTCAGACAGATAGTTCTTGGCAGCAGGAGCAGGTGATGGACCACAAGGATGAGGCACACTTCCTTGGTGAGGATCAATTGTCCGTCGTGGAGTGATTCGGATGCAGGGTTGTAGGCGGATGTAGAGGTTCAATTTGCTGTTGTTCTTGTAGTAAGCGCGGCACCAGCACGAGATGGCCCCTTGGTGAAAGCAGACGTCTGCGTGTGTGACATGGAGGATGCAGAGCAAGCTGCGGACCTCCAACACCTCGTTGCCTTGGCCGGTATTGCTAGCACCAAGACGGTTCCAGTCGTGGACACAGCTACTCTTGTCCCAGCTACAGTTCTTGTACCCAAGTGCCTACGTTCCGCGGTCTATGAGCAGGAGGCTGTGGTGCCTCAAGCGGAGGCGCACGTCCAGAGTCTCATGGTTGAGCTACGGGAGCCCAGCAGGCAATGTTACACCGTGGATGTTCCAACATGACGGGCTGTTGTGGAGTGTGTGGAGGATGTACACAGGTGTCTCGAGGCAGCTGACTGGTCCCTACAGGATGCACGTCTGGGACAACCGGACCTCCGGCAGCAGGTGGATGATGAGCTACACACCAGGGGTCAAGAGGAGCACCACGACACTGACCGCACCTTCGATGACCACGATGTCACCGCGGATGCAGCTGTACTTATACATGCCGACGTCCGGCCAACAGCTGACGACCAAGCGATAGGTGTGTCACGAGCAGCAGGTGCCTTTGTAGCAGTCGTTCCTAGCCCCGAGTGACTTACGTGGTGGCTCATTGTCTTCAATCCCGCTCTACCAACACCTCGTGGCCCGGCGGTACTGGAGTTGACGACTGACGTAGAGGATGTCGACTGGTGCGACGAGAAGGCGCAACTCCACTTCTTCCTACGGGATGAGACTGCGAGGCTACAGGAGGCTCTCGCTCATGCCGACGTGCACAATATCGAGGTCCACCGTCACGTTCATTCCGTGACTGACCGTCTACATGCCGCAGATGTAGCCAGCCGGTTGGCTGCTGCATCAGAGCTTGTCGAGCTCCACACGCGCCTCGACGCTACGGAGGCCGCGAGGCGAAATGTAGCTCAGCAGTTGGAAGCCATACAACAGGCGATTGTTTTAGAGGAGGCCCTTAGCGCTGCACCAGTCACATTACCAGATGACGGCAGCAGTGATGACTACGACAGCGACGACGAAGACAGCGACGACGCCGCTCCGGGGTGAGGACTTGTGCGAGCACACCCCACCAGCATCGTCGTCACCATTGCTATTACTGTGCAGGGTTATGTGGCCATGGGGGAGCCATGCTCCCTCCTCACGGATTGTGTTGGGAGTAGCCATCAGCTTTGCTCATATTCTCAACCTCTACAGCCTAGGGGGAGTGTTGGTGTGTGGGCGTTGGCTTGACACCCTTTTGAGGACAGCGAGGTTACTTGGGGTGTGGCACTATGCTGTGGTCTAGGTTATGCTAGTCGAGACCCGCGCACCTGGTCAGTTCTACCGATGTGATGTGAAGACCCATTGATTCCATGTGTTATGTATATTTCCAAGCAAGGTTATGCTTGTCAAGAACCGCACACCTGTTAAGTTCTACCGGTGTGACGTGGAGACCCATTGCCTTCATGTTTTGTGTATGAGCCATGCATGATGTGGTCAAGACCCAGATACCCAGAGACATTTTCCGGGGTCACGAGGAGACCTTGTTTCTCTGTCTCTCTTGCATGATGTTTGACACGGAGGTGTGTGATTGACTTGGTGCATGGTCGAGACCCAGACACTTAGTGGGATGCACCATGGTCACAAGGAGACCCTTCGCTTTGGTATGCTTAATCAGTGCTCGCTATGATTGGTTGCCTGAGCCATCCTTCCTTGCCTTCGCTTAGACATCGTTGTGTTGACAGTTGTGTCAGCCAGGGGGTGTATTGGTGTGTGTTGCTTCCCCCCGTCACGAGCGATGGCCAGGAGACTAGCGATAAAGGACAGCGCGCCGACATGGTCCCCAATCCGGACCACGGAGGCACCGGGGCGTCGGCAGGTGGTGGACAACCCACTTGAAGCTGACCGAGGACTTTCCCACCGTTATGGATGCTGTCTCAGACCTCCTGCAGTTTTTTTACAGGCTATCCTTGATGCGGACGTAGCTGGCGCCGGAGCACAGAAAAGTGGTGGCTCCATCCACCAGCAGCTGCCGGAGACATGTACAAGTTGCACCAGATCTTGTAAGTTACAAGACATGTAAAAGACAACCACGTCATCCACTAGGGAACGGTACGTGGGAGCATGACAAGTATGCATCTGTGTACGTCATGTGTATGCGTACGCCTCATGATGCTCGTTTGGATGTTGCAGGTATACCAATGTTGCCCAGGAGTGTACCCTCAACTGGACAATGGGCCAGTCATACGCTGTGCTAAGCACCTTTGTCGAAGGCGAGGTGGACCAGGTCCTTACCGCCACTTTCAACAATGACATGATGCGCCCTTTGCTGAAATGTGTCATTCCACCAATGAGGTCACCGGTAAGAACACACAATGTTGGACAATGGGACATGATTACCCCAAAAAATGTGATATCCGCTGACATGATTTGCCGTGTCATTGCAGCTTGGTCTCGCAGTCGGGATTTTGGATGCAACGAAGGCTTGGGGGGCAACGAAGCAAGACTTCATCATGTATGCAGATGATATGGCACTTGTTTGATAAGTGTGGGGCACTCTGACGCCTGAGATCCAGCAGTACTTGAACAAGGACAGAGTGGTTGCCATAAACGGGATGTACTACAAAGATGGTGCTCCAAAGGCCGGCCGTGGGTGAGTACGGTACACCATGTGCCTTGTGAATACATGAGGTCTGTAACTTTATACTTACGTGCACTCTTGCCTGAACATACACCTTGCAGGTCAATAATCCATGAGATCACGGACAAAGCCCTGCTCAACATTGTGAGGGAAGGAGTGGACAGAAACAAGCTGCCAACAATGTACGAAATATCTTAGTGAGTTTGTGTCAGTGTCCGATAGTAACAAGTGCAAACATTGTTGTGCGTCCTAGACGTCCCAATCACATGTTCACAACCTTTGCGTGCAAGTTTGACTACATGTGGATGTTCTTGAAGAACAGTTCCATGAACACTCAAATCATGCAAATGAGGGCAAAGGTCACCATACTGCAATACATGAAGACCACCCACTGCACGACCCGCATGCCAAATGGCATGGCACAGCATGTCGTAGCGAGATCTTCTTAGACTTCCTGGACGGGAAGTACGAATGCAGTGACCATGGAACTATCACGTCAGAGCAAGGTGTTCAGAGTGTGCTTTTGCATACTGCGGGTGAGTCACTATGTCACACAGTCTTCCATTTTCATGGGTAGGTGTGATGTGATGGAAGCATGTTTATGGTGGAACCATGCATGGTACATGTGCAGAGGCACATCCTGAAAGAGTGACTGTCGTGGGACCACAAGCCCAGATGTTTCTCTTCCAAGGGAGAACAGTACCCATGCTCAAGGGAAAAGGCCATGAGCAAGTGCACAAGCTGTTGGCAGAAGCTGAGAACAATGTCCATGACTTCTGGCTACACACAAAGGTAACTCCATCTCCACGTGCTCAATTTGTGCTTGTACACAAGCTACACTCATTACACATGCACTCGTATCTACGCAACTGCGTGTATCTAACACAAACAGCATGATGTGACACAGGTACAAATCAACAGCTCGGATGCACAACAGACGTAGGACTTGCTCGAAGTGCACCCTCCAGTTCGCAATAACAAGGTATGTGTTCCTCTCGGATGGCAATCATACAAAAGTGTTTTACCCGCACCTACATCATTCAAGTGAGTCACCATTGTTATTCAATACAAGGTCCCTTTGCTGTGACGCATGATGTCACCAACACGCACATACCTCACAAGTACGACTGCTCATGCCAAAAGTCCACGCCATTCAAACATCGTAAGTTCCTCTGATGAGCCATATGTACTTGCTACTATTTTGCAATTGCACAGTATATTGTACAATGCTCATTGATACAAAAGCGTGCTGTAGTGTACAGATTGGCATATATACTGATGATCAGAGTCCCAAAAGACTTCATCGACCACATTTGACAACACTATGATAACCCCATGAAAATCATCGAATGCAGATCGACAGTCAAAAGATGTGTGAGAGCTTCAAGCAGATTGCAGTCTTGTGCAGACAAAAGTCAAGCCACCCATCTACCGTGTGCTTTTTACTTGGATGGTTGGCCCCAATGACCCACACATATGACATTCATACCACTGAAAAATACAAGGTTGATTGTGCATCTGAGCACTTTTGCACAGTGTTTGTGAGTACAATGTGAGATAGGGTCAATAGCGCGTGGCGTTGGGGTACAATGCGGAGCTACCCATCCAGAGTGTGTCATTGTACCACGGTTGGGCTGGTGAACCTGCGGAGGATCAACACAGTCTTAGTTCTTGTCACGGGCTTGAAAAGTCTGCATCCTTAGTCTCGCAATGTTCTTCATCGACGGCCGTGCTTTTTTTCCCCTTTCTGGGCATGCCGTGACTTGTTCGTCGTGGTACAAGTAATACGTCCTGGTGTCAGCTTAGTCGCGCTGTGCATAGGTGTCTTTTTCATGGGCATCAATCCATCACACACTCACACAACTCTTTGAAATGGAACAACAGTTGCAAGGACCCTCAACAAAGTAGCGAAGACGATCATGCCTTTGTATCAACAAAGTGAAAATCATGCAACGACAGCCATCCGTGGACATACGCCGCAACAATGTTCTGCCTCTTCCACAAGGTACATTGTGCATCTGAGCAGTTTTGCACAGTGTTTGTGAGTAGAATGTGAGAAAGGGTCAATCGCGCGTGGCGTTGGGTTACAATGGAAAGCTTTCCATCAAGAGTGTGTCATTGTACCACGGTTGGGCCGGTGAACCTGTAGAGGATCAAAGCGGTCTTGGTTCTTGTGACAAGCTTGTGAAGTCTGCATCCGTAGCGTCACAATGTTCTTCATCGATGGCCGTGCTTTTTTTCCCCTTTCTGGGCATGCCGAGACTCGTTCGTCATGGTACAAGTAGTACGTTGTGGTGACTGCTTAGTTGCACTATTCATACGTGTCGTTTGCACTGGCATAAAAAATCACACACTCAGCACAAATCTTTGGAATGTCACAAAAGTTGCAAGGAATCTTGACAAATTTGGAGAGACGATCATGCCTTTGTATGGACAAAATGAAAGTCATGCAACAACAGCCATTGGTGGACACATGTTGTGGCAACGTATTGCCTCTTCAACAAGATACATTGTACATCTCAGGTATTTTTTATAGTGTTTGTGAGTAGAATGTGAGATAGGGTCGATAGCGCGTAGCATTGGGGTACAATGGGGAGCTACCCATCCAGAGTGTGTCATTGTACGACAATTGGGCCGGTGAACCTATAGAGGATCAACGCAGTCTTGGTTCTTGTGATGGGCTTGTGAATTCTACATCCATAGCGTCGCAATGTTCTACATCAATGGCCATGCTTCTCTTCCCCTTTCGGGGCATGCCGTGACTCGTTCGTTGTGGTACAAGTAATACGTCGTGCTGTCAGCTTAGTCACACTGTGCATAGGTGTTGTTTTCACGGTAATCAATGCATCGCACACTTGCACGACTATTCAGAATGCAACAACAGTTGCAAGGACCCTCCACAAAGTTGCCAAGACGGTCATGCCTTTGAATCAACAAAGTGAAAGTCATGCAACGACAACCATCAGTAGACACATGTTGCGACAACGTTCTGCCTCTTCCACAAGATACATTATGAATCTGAGGACTTTTGCACAGTGTTTGTTAGTAGAATGTGAGAAAGGGTCGATAGCGCGTGGTGTTGGGGTACAATGGGGAGCTACCCATCAAGAGTGTCATTGTACCACGGTTGAGCCGGTGAACCTGTGGAGGATCAACGCGGTTTTGGTTTTTGTGACAGGCTTGTGAAGTCTGCATGTGTAGCGTCATATTTTTCGTCGTCGATGGCCGTGCTTTTTCTTCCCCTTTCTGGGCATGCCCTTACTCGTTCATTGTGGTACAAGTAATACGTCATGGTGTTAGCTTAGTCGCAGCGTGCATAGGTGTCATTTTCACGGGCATCAATGCACCACATACTTTGCACACCTCTTCTGAATGGAACATTAGTTGGAAGGACACTCGACAAAGTTGCCAGGACCATCATACCTTTGAATCCACAAAGTAAAATTCATGGAACGACAGCTATCGGTGGACACATGTCGCAACAACGTTATGCCTCTTCCACAAGATACATTATGCATCTGAGCACTTTCGCACAGTGTTTGTGAGTAGAATGTGAGATCGGGTCAATAGCGCGTGGCATTGGGTTACAATGGAAAGCTACCCATCGTGAGTGTGTCATTGTACCACGGTTTGGCCAGTGAACCAACAGAGGATCAACACAGTCTTGGTTCTTATGATGGGCTTGTGAAGTCTGCATCCGTATCTTCGCAATGTTCTTCATCGATGGCCGTGCCTTTTTTTTTTCCCCTTTCTGGGCATGTCGTGACTTTTTCGTCGTGGTACAAGTAATACGTCGTGGTGTCTGCTTAGTCACATTGTGCATAGGTGTTGTTTTCACGGGCATCAATGCATCACACACTCGGCACACCTCTTCCGAATGGAACAATAGTTGTAAGGACCCTGGACAAAGTTGCCAAGACGATCATACCTTTGTATCGACAAAGTGAAAGTCATGGAACGATAGCCATCGGGTAACACATAACGCGACAACGTTATGCTGCTTCCGCAAGATACATTGTGCATCTGAGCACTTTTACACAGTGTTTGTGAGTAGAATGTGAGACAAGGTCAATAGCGCGTGGCGTTGTGGTTTAATGGGGAGCTGCCCATGAAGAGTGTGTCATTGTACCACGGTTGGCCGGTGAACCTGCGGAGAATCAATGCAGTCTTGGTTCTTGTGACGTGCTTGTTAAGTCTACATCCGTAGCGTCACAATGTTCTACATCGATGGCCGTGCTTTTTTTCCCCATTTTGGGCATGCCGTGACTCATTCGTCATGGTACAAGTAATACGTCGTGGTGTCAGCTTCATCGTATTGTTCATAGGTGTAGTTTTCACGGGCATCAATGCATCACACACTCGCACAACTACTTGGAATGGAACAACACTTGCAAGAACCCTTGACAAAGTTGCCAAGACGATCATGCCTTTGCATCGACAAAGTGAAAGTCATGCAACGAAAGCCATCAGTGGACACATGTCGGGAAAACGTTCTGCCTCTCCCACAAGATACATTGTCCATCTGAGCACTTTTGCACAGTGTTTATGAGTAGAATGTGAGATAGGGTCAATAACGCGTGGCGTTGGGGTACAATGGGGAGCCACCCATCCAGAGTGTGTCATTGTACCACAATTGGGCCGGTGAACTTGCGGAGGATCAACGCAGTCTTGGTTCTTGTGACGGGTTTGTGAAGTCTGCATGTGTAGCGTCATGATTTCTTTATCGATGGCCGTTTTTTCCCCCTTTCTGGGCATGCCGTGACTTGTTCGTCGTGGTACAAGCAAAACGTCGTGGTGTCAGCTTAGGCGCACTGTGCATAGGTGTTGTTTTCATGGGCATCAATGCATCACACACTCGGCACAACTCTTCGATGGAATGGATCAAGAGCTGCAAGGACCCTCGACAAAGTTGCCAAGATGATCATGTTAATCGCGGTGCAAACTCAAGACAGCAAACATGAGAAGTAAGCAAGGTAAGGAGGTGAGTGTAATGTTCCATCAATCTTTTCCTGTCGGGATGATGAAGGGACATCAATTCCCAACAACCCATCAAAGGTTGACTTGGAGCTATAATCTATCATCTTCTACGCACCATATGGATGCGGTAGTTACATAACATAGCACACTTTAACAAATACATGAACAAACAGGATATAGACATATAACAACGTAGTGAGGTAGAAACGTTAAGCTGTACATAGGTAGGGAGCTAGTTGAAGTTTTTGACTGTATTGGGGAAATGCTACCAAAATTTTCTGAAGATACCATGCAATAAATGCACAACAATAGCAATGTACAAGAGTAAAAAAGTATTGAGGAAGGCAGGCTGAATGGTAGTTAAAGTTATCTAGGTATAGAGAAAGTGCTGTGGCTATTTGTTTGGCGTAGCTTGCGTCAGAGTGCCACAAGTAACAAAGTAGACAGGTACGAAGCTAGACAGGAACACAGGTGGAGAAGTACATAAAGTATTCCAGATGTAAACTATATGCTACCCATATTCTTTTGAGGTGACATTACTTAAAGGTACAAAGGTAACAACACAACACTAATTTCAAAATCTACAATGGTAAACAAGTAAACGTTAGTGAAAATTTGTAGCCAATGGGGAAACCTTATGAAAACGTTCTCGAACTACATAGATAAAAAGGATGTCACCATATACAAGGAGAATTGTCTTTGAAGTGATCCAGGTGTAGGGAAAATGCTGTCGCTATTTCTTTGGCGTAGCTTGCGTTAGAGTAACACAAATAACAAAGTAGACAGGTACGAAAGTAGACAGGAACACAGATGGAGAACTACATAAAGTGTTAAAGGTGTAGGATATATGATGCCCATATTCTTTTGAGGTAGCTTACTACAACGTACACAGGTTCCTATACAATACTTGCTTTTACAAAAAATGATTGAAGTCATTCCACATTGATTATACCACACAATATCTTTATGATGTATAGAGAGGCGTTAATTATACGTTTAAATACACGAAGTACATTACTTCACTGAAATCCACCATTCCCGTTTTTTTCCCATCTCTTTTACACCCTTCGTTCGTCCTGTACATACCCAGTCTCCCTTTTCGAATCAGGACCACCACACAAGGGTGTTCCGTCCGTGTTCATTAGTCCGACCGGCCGTCGTACGGGCAGACCAATCATCAAATCACATTTTTTGAAGGAAAAGTGATTGAAATAAGGTTAGTATGTAACCCAAACTAGTGGCATTGGCTGCACACAGGCTTGCATCGGGGTTACGTAGTAATAGACTGAAGCCGGGTTCAAACATGTTATCTGCCTTGGAAACGAGTTTTGCTCGACCTTCCCCTCCTGTCCGAGAAGTCATCGTCGGTGAAGTCAAGTGCTTGCTTGCAATGTCCGGCATCTGTTTCGGAAAAAACCCTTGTTGCTGCGCGAAGTCTGTCCGATTCGCACGAATTTCTCGGACTGGGAGTCGCTTCCGAAAGGAAAATCGCGCTCAGAGAGGGCCTGTCTTCCGGACGGGACAGAAGTACTGAAAATAATACCTAGAAAATACTCGATGGGCTGTCGGTGGACAGAAACACCGACCGCAGACAGAATTGCCGTCGCGGAAGTCCTTGTGCAGCGGATTTTCTGACGTCAGCGCTGATTCTTGGATACCGAACCGATTGCATAGGGTTACTACGTAACCCCAAAAAGAACAAAGTTGAGGAAGGTTCACACCCTTGAAAACACTGAAGTTGCATGGCTTGCCCCACACGGCACGACGTAACGCCCATTCATGCGCACTGCGGGACGAACAAGAGACTTGTTTTCGTTGGCGTTCGTCCGTAGCCGACGCACGCGTTGCGCACACCATCGGAGAGGGACGCATGAAGTGTTGACGCGTCGGCTTTGACCAGGAAGAGCAGTTGGAACCATAAGGACGGCATGGAATGAGAACACCGTCGCCGACACAGGAGGATAAGCTCGGCCCATTCGCGACACGGAGCGCGTAAACGTAAGGTCTCACCTCAGTGTATACGCTCGCACTCATCCTCAGTCCTCAGGTCTTGTTTACCTCTCGCGTTCTTCTTGTGACTGATAGGGGAGGTTTCCGCTTGAACGTAGCCGTCCTAGGTTGCATCATTCGCTCACCGCGCGAGCCCAGACATACATTCTGCCGCATACTAACCGGACTCTACCTTGCTTTGAGATGCATAATTGCGCAAAGCCATAGCTTAACTCGCCGCAGGAGCAGCAGACACCACCACGTGCATCAGCATCAGGATCGGCATCAGCATCAGGAGCAGCATCAGCATCAGCATCAGCATCAGCATCAGCATCAGTATCAGCATCAGCATCGGCATCAGTATCAGAATTAGCATCAGCAGCATCATCAGCATCAGCATCAGAATCAGAATTAGCATCAGCATCAGAATCAGCATCAGCACCAGCACCAGCACCAGCAACAGCACCAGCACCAGCACGAGCACAAGCACGAGCACGAGCACGAGCACGAGCACGAGCACGAGCACGAGCACGAGCACGAGCACGAGCACGAGCACGAGCACGAGCACCAGCACCAGCACCAGCACCAGCACCAGCACCAGCATCCGCATTAGCATCAGCATCAGCATCAACATCAGCAGCAGCAGCTGCAGCAGCAGCAGCAGCAGCAGCAGCAGTAGCAGCAGAAGCAGCATCAGCGAAGCAGTAGAGGGCCGTAACCGAATCGCATTCGTCATTATGGCGGGACGCAAGCAGCCATCGGCGTCGGCGCTGAAGCTCCTCCTCATCGGCGACAGCGCCGTCGGAAAGAGCTGCCTCCTCCTCCGCTTCGCAGACAACTCATTCTCGTTCTCGTTCCTCACCACCATCGGCGTAGACTTCAGGCTAAGGACGATCGACATCAACGGGGAGCCGGTGAAGCTGTCCATCTGGGACACGGCGGGGCAGGAGCGGTTCCGCACCATCACCTCCGCTTACTACCGCGGCGCCCAGGGCATCGTGCTCGTGTACGACATCACCAGCCGCCCGTCCTTCGACAGCATCCGCAGCTGGATCCGAGACATCGACGAGCACACGCACACGTCCGAGAGCGTGTGCAAGCTGCTGGTGGGTAACAAGGCGGACATGGAGGACCGGAGGGCGGTGAGCAAGGAGGAGGGCCGGGCCCTCGCAAACGAGTTCGGAATCGGTTTCTACGAGACGTCAGCCAAGGCAGACGTGAACGTGGAGGAGGCTTTTGTGAGCATCGCAAAGGAGGCCAAGCGACGGCACGAGCTGGCGCACCCGCGGTCGTCATCGTCGCCGTCAAGTGGGGAGGACGAGAGCAGCAGAAGGACGCGGCTCAACATCAATGACCCTTCCCTAGCGCCAGTCACCCCCTCGTCCTGCTGCGCATAACATGACACATGACGCTTTGAAGCTCAGGCTGTTGCATCCGCACTCTCGTTCTCTTCCCCAACTTCAGACTTTCCTTCCTGCCCGACCATGCTTGATGCGGCACCTCTCGTCTTTTGCGCCAATGGTGCCAAGTGCCAAGCGCATGCTGGGTGCATGGCAGACGGCCGGTGAACCGCAAGGAGAAGAGATCGGCCAAGCGCATACGTGGTGAATCCCAGTCATCACTGGGGTCCGCTGACCCATCTGCCGCCACCTTCAGATCCGAAAAAAGTACTTATAATGTGATCTTTGTTGCTGTTGCATTAAACACTCCAAAAGTGTTATTTAGATTACTTTATTCTTTATTGTTTGAACAGGGCGTCGCTTCCATCAACTCCAAATGACAACCATGTTCTCCATTGTTTTCTTTCTAGATATTCCCATCTCTTCCTCATCCCCTCCACTCCCCCACTTCCCCTACTTGTAGTCACTAGAATTCTCCCTATCAACATCCCAAAGCCTCATCAAACGAGAGCAATTTTGCTCCCTATGTCGAGGCGCACACGTAATTGCTGCCTCAATTTGCGATGTAATTCAGTCACCGGCCGCCATCTGCTGAAGCTATTGTTTGAGAGAGAGAGCGCTCACGAATGCCGGGGCTTAAACACACTTCCTTACCTCCCTTTTTGC
>SZWC01002546.1:7238-27380 GCA_023375785.1 Penium margaritaceum | reverse complement strand
CTGCCTGTCTGTCTGTCTGTCTGTCTGTCTGTCTGCCTGTCTGTTTGTCTGTCTGTCTGTATGTCTGTCAGTCAGTCAGTCTGTCAGTCAGTCAGTCAGTCAGTCAGTCGGTCAGTCAGTCTGTCATCAGTCAGTCAGTCAGTCAGTCAGTCAGTCAGTCAGTCTATCTTTCTTTCTGTTTTTCTGACTGTCTATATGTCCTTTTGTCCATCTTTAGGCCTGTATGTTTGTCTATCATTCTGTTTGTGTGTGTGTGTGTCTGTCTTTCTGTGTGTCTTTTTGTTTGCCTTGGTTGTTAAGCCAGAGCCTTTGATGGAAGATTGGATTTTACGTCTCCCTCGTGTGCACTTTGTTGGTGCTGTCTCTCACTGTGTGTAATGAAAATGTTGAGAATCATGAAAGGAGGCAAGGAGTGGTGGATCCACTGTGTCTTCACCCTTGGTAGTACCGTGTCTTGATCCGGAAGATATGATGGCCTTGGGCTTGCCGTTGGCATTATGCATCCTGGAACTCAGTAACTCTCTTGTGGCTGAAACGTTCTATAGTGTCATTAAAACTTTGTTCCAAGGTACGTTGCTGCATGCTTTGCAGCCAATGGTCTTTCTTCCCTCTTCCTTAGCCAGTCATCAGGTTAGGAATGCTGCTGACGTAACTCTTGGAGAGCATTCTATGGATGAGGAGCTGGCTTCTCTCAATGATCATGATTGATTTGAGCTTTTCCACTTCCAGCAAGGCCACCAGGAAATTCTTTCACCTAGGTGTAGTGATGCAAGCTAAAGGCTGGTGGCTCAGTTGATTTTTGCAACGCATGTTTTACAGCCAAGGGCTTCTCTTGTATCCACAGGGATGAATTTGATGAGACATTCATCACCGTCGGTTGCGAAACCAATATTTTTGCTGTGCTTCCTTTGGTGTCTCACCATGACAGGGAGCTTGCACAGACATATGCTAAAAATGAATTCCTGCATGGAAGGCTCGACATATGGGCTGGTCCCTGCCACTGGTTTTTAAGAACGGCTTAAACAAGGTGTTGAGGTTACCCAAGGTCTTCTATGGAATCAAGATATCTCCGCATTGCTAGTACATTCAGAAAAGGAAGGATATCATTGTAACATCATGTATCCAGTGCTGTTTCACAGCCCCCCTTCTCAGCTCTTTGTAGCCATTCTTGTTTACGGTGTAAACCTCTGCATAACCTCCCTAGCCCCACTTCAGCTCTGTCTCTGAAAGCCCTTTTGCATTCCACATACGAAATAAATGACATTGGTCCTGCTCATGTTTTTCTCATACATTGTATGTCAAACAATCTGGGATGTATGTTTATCCTGGGATTGCCTTTTTCTTCCCCTTTGACTGATTTCTCCAGAAGTCATATGCGGATGATTGAAGCAAGCCGGAGGCCGCTGAGTCAATTTGACGTGTCCCAGTTGGGATAGAATGCTAATGTCACTAATTTCCTCATTTTCATCAGCTTCTTCATGCACCTTGCAACTAGGACAGGCGCTGATGCAGAATTAACCATAAAAATCATTGCATGGTTCTCATAGCATGTAGTGGTCACAATAAGATTCACCTGATAGACAACTTCCAGAGCACAAGTCAGGCTTTAAGATATAGCACAACCTTCAGCCATTACACCAAAAATGAACGGGCACATGATTCTGATGCTTTCAGTCAGTCAGGGCTCATCTTTGGTCGGTGGAGGTCCTGCTTTTTGAAACAGTAAGAAGCAGGGTTCTGAAAAGCACAACTCAAGTGAGGCAGATTATGTTGCACTTGGGGCAGGTACAATTGAGGGAATACTTCATTGTTGGTTGCTACAGGAGCTGCATGTTCCCACTCACTAAACAAAACCGTGCTTTGAAAACCAAAAAACCAAAGAAACTGTTGAGCACATAGAATGACACTATGGATCATCACTTTGTAACCTCATTGCGTCCGGAGAGCTCCGGCTTGTTTTGGTTGATACGCATCTGCAGCATGCTCAAATTCTCATAAAGAACCTTAACATTTTATTCAAGGCTGATCTGCATGCAATCTATCTGATTGAGGCTTTTAATGCGCCCTGATTTATGTGTTTCTGTTGGTCCATCTTGTGTGGTTCTGCCGTAGGAAGGTCGTAGGAAAGTCTTGTTATTACATGCATAAAAAAAAGTGACCTTCTGGCTGCAACTGCATCCAAGTTCTTGCAAGAAACTGAATTTCTATGTTCTATGTGACAATGTTGTTTCAATGTGAGCTACAGCTGCTTGTCTTACCCATGCCAAAGCACTGGTGGGATTATAGCAATATCCATCAGCAGGACAATCGTCTTAGTCCGAAAAAATAGTTTTTTAGCTTGCAGACTTTGTTTCCAAAATTTTCCCCTCTGCATGCCCAAGAGCAGCGCTGGGATGCGTTGATGAGCCGCTAGAAAGAAGAAACTCCGCGCAGGCGGATCTGGCGACTCAAGAGCCGGCTGTGATTCCAAATCCGGTGGATAATCGACCGGACCGAGTAACAAAAGTACCATCTGGAGATTTTGCCCCGGAAGGTCTGCCGAGGCGTCCGGTGGATAATCCACTGGATACTGCAGTCTGTTACTGAGGGACAGCCAAAATCCTGGCTCGGTGTCCAAAACTCAGTAGTACGTTTTGTTACTTGGGGGCTTAGTCAAAATTCTGACTGCAGGTCCACAGACAGGTTTCAAACCTTTTCACACCCCATCACCAAACTCGACTCAAAAGTGGGGAAGGTGCGTGGAAACAGTGCAGGGGACCCATACATCACGTGCAATGGGATCTACGCCTCGCAAAAGGTGCTTTGCATGTGAAGGAAGCTGCCGCAGCGTGTGGCGGCATCAGGCTTCTGTAGTGGGTGAGACCTGCGCTTTGGCAAGCTTAACTTGGACAACGCCTGGCCGAATCCACGCGGTTTGGTGTGTTGGAAAGGTCATGACTAGCCCTATGAATTTTCTTTCATCTGTATACTAAAAAACTAATGCAAAATCATGTTATTCCCTGTGCAAAAGTGACTGTCTCTAATTGCATGCTCACATAGCGTGAGGCGTCCACAAAGCTCATGCTCAGTCTCAGATTCGCCCAAAACAGAAGACGTAGAACAACAAGATACAATCAGAAAAACTTTGGGACCGCATCCTGTAAATTCCCTGACACTTTGCGCTCTGATTCCTCCACCCCCCTCCCCCCCCCCCCCCCCCCCCCCCCCCCCGCACCTCCATGTAGATCTCTTTCTTTTTTGTGTCGTGAACAAAGGTCGCCTTCATGTCCATTTGGTGGAGCTCCATGCTCTTCGCAACTACCACCATGAGGATTGCGTGGATGCTCGTGAACTTGGAGACAAGGGTAAATGTCTCATCATAGTGCTCACCTTTACAATGCACGTACCCTTTTCCCCTAATCTCTGCCTTGTATCTTTCTACCACATCTTCCTTTGGGAACTTTGTTATAAGGACCCACTTATAGCTGATGACCTTGGCATCTTTCAGCCGGTCAACCAGCTCCCACAAATGTAGTTTTCCACAATAGAAGCCAGCTCTGACTTCATAGCAGCATCACATTGCACCCACTCAAGCTGGGAAAGTGCCTCTTGCATGTTTTTTGGCTCTTCTTATGCAGAAAACATGCACTGGGACATGTCAATCCATCGGCCTCTGCCTCCGTCCAAGCGCTTTCCTGCTCTCCTCCGTCTTTTGCTGGTGCTTCTTTGCTCTGCTACAATCCTTCCGGCTTTGCATGCTCCTAAAAAACATTGCTCTGATGCCTCTCCAAGGCTCTCTTGCGCTCTGGTGAAACATCACCCACATGGGTGGCATGTCTAGAGGATTTTTCTGAATGCCCGATACATACCCAGCAGGGAATGCATGCCTCGGCACCCTTTGTGCCTCATCCACTGGAGCCTTCCAAGGGATTTCCACCCAAGGTACAAAGTCCATGAGTAGCATACGACACTACCGAGTCTCTGACTCTGAGGTAAAAATTTACTATTGCTAGATTTGGTGGATTTATCTGCCGGATGACTTCAAAGTCATCCAGTGGATAAATCCACTGGATGCATCTCGCAACTCACTTCCGGTCGATATCTTGACTGGATGCCGATTTCGGCAAACTCCCCCAGCCGCCTCGCACACCCCAACTATCAATTTTCATAACTTTGTGGATACTCAACGGATTTCAGTGATTCAAGCTGCACCACATCTTGTAACCCATCAGATTTTAGGGACAAGCATTCAATTTAGGTTTGAAGCACTCTATGAGCCACTAGATTAGAATGCGATGATGTTTTCCCTTTTGACGACTTGTCCGTGTCTCTGGACACTACCCTAGGGCTGCAGCGGGGCAGTTAACTACATTACCCCCCTTGCACCTTCCATGCCCACTGCTCCTACTTTCTCTCACTCATCTTCTGATGCACCTTCCAGCCCTTTGTAGGTGGCCCTCCCGTTGCTAGCCATGTTCATCGCATTTCGACCCGTGGATTGTGCTTTGGTCCAGAAATCCGCAAGCATGTTATGCACGGTGCAGTGTTGTAGCACCACTTGTCCCTTCTCTACCTCATCCCGTACATATGGATGATGCACATTGATGTTCTTTGTCCTCCTATATTGCGTTGCATTGTTTCTCAGCAATATGGAGGCGGTTTTTTTCTCTTGCGCTACCGTAGGCTCCTGCTACTACATGCCCAGCTCCCTTGGAAACTTGTGGAGCCCCGATGCCTCCTTGACTGCCTCAGCCAGCTCAATTTACTCCACTTCTACAATGGAGGTGGCGAAGCATTCCTGCTTCCTGCTACACCACAAGAACGTGGCACCTGTTGGGAACAACACACAGCCTGAGGTAGAATGTTTCCCATCAACATCGCCGGCATAGTCTATGTCTGTGTAGTAGACTATGCGCAAGGGGTCGGACATTCCCTTGACGTCCAACCTCAAGTGCACGTATCATGTCGCCTGCAGGTACCGGAGGATGCGCTTGACCGCCTTCCAGGATGCAATAGGCCACATTCCTCGTCATTTGGCCCACCGCATGGGTCAGGTCCGGTCGAGTCTCCACCAGGGCATACATGAGGCTGCCACTGCTGATTGGTAGTACATCCCTGCCATGTCCTCCCATTCTTCTTCTTTTTTGCATCTCTATTGCCACACTCAGTTCACGGGTCGTAGAGAAAGGACTGCTGACAGGTTTTGTAGTCCTCCATGTTGGTGTGTGTGGCTTCCACCCGTCACAAGCGACGGCCAGGAAAGCAGCGATACAAGAGAGCGCAACGACATGGTCCCCGATGCGGACCCCGGAGGCACCGGCGCGTCGGCAGGTGGTGGACAACCCACTCGAAGCTAACAGAGGACTGCCCCAGCGTCGTGGATGTTTTTTCGGACCTCCTGCACTTTTTCTGCAGGCTATCCTTGATGTGGACGCAGCTGGCACCGGAGCACAGACGAGTGGTGGCTCCATCCACCAGCAGCTGTCAGAGAGCTACCATGACGTCCTGGGTGCTTACCGGGGTGCTTTACGGTTTTTTTGCAGACGCTAGAGTTTTCTCGGTGGACTGGCTCTTGAGCCCGATTTGCATGTATTGCATTTTCTGTCCACCGATCGGTGCCCAACTTATGCGTGTGACCAGTCGTTGCGTCCGGCTTGAGATTTTGCATCTCTAGGTTTAGACGGCATAGCGTTCTTATTTGTCTACGTAGAGTTACGGCCAAAACAGAGTGTTTGGGCCGGTTTTAGGACAGACCTTGTAGTGCCGTGTACGACACTTGTCGTGCTCCGTGGCAGGTATTTATGCTGTGGACTTGTCATTTGTTATTTCTCTCTGCATGCGTTTATTAACGGAAGCACATTTGGCACTGAGTCGTGTCTTCCAGCCAAACCCTTGTCGTTTTGCGTCCGACCTGTGTTGACGTCATGAGCTAGCTGAGCGCTGATGCCAAGTCAGTGGCAAGCGTGCTCGAAAGCTTCCTAGAATCTTCTCATGGTATCAGACAAAATGAGCAACAGCTCATTGTGCTGTGTAGCAGAGACGCAACAGTAGTGAGTGGCAGCACCGGCAGCCACCCATAGCAGCAGCACCAGATCCTTGAGGGACCCACCACGACTACATTGCAGTGGAGCGGTGGAGGTAGCAGCGACAACGGCGGCAGCTGCAAGCAACAGCAGCCGTAGCAGTAATAAGCGGTGGGAAGCACCTGCGGTGGTAGCAGCTATGGACAGCACCCACTGCAGCAGTAGCACTGGGTGGTAGTCGCAGCCGTGTCTGGCTACCGGTGTGTACACACCAAAAAAAAAGGAGGAGGAGAAGCACCTCATAGGAGGAGCACCAGTTTGTGGTAGCAGCGGCTGTGAGCAGTGGTAGCACGCAGCAGAAGCAGTAGCTTCCAGTTGCGGTGGCGGGTAGTAGCCGCAGCAGCAGCAGCGGGGGCAATCAGCTGTAACGGCAGCTACAGTAGGCGGCAGCAGCAAACAGCAACAACAGCAACAAGCGACAGCAACACCTAGTGGCTGCCAACAGTAGCAGCAGGTGGCAGTGAGCAAGAGCAGTAGTAGCAGCACCAAGCAGCTACAGCAGCAGAAGTGGCGTGCAGTAGGCACAGCGGCAACAGCAGTTTCAGCGGCGGTGTCGGCGGGCAGCTGTAGCGTGTAGCCACAGCTGCTCACACAGGTTGCAAAAGCAGTAGCAGCCCGTGCAGCAGTGGTCTCCGCAGCAGCAGCAGCCACTGCTACTGCTTGCTCACCCTGCGAAGCTGCATTGCAGCTTCGCATTGCGATCAAGCAGCGCGAAGCTGCTTGCTTGCAGCAAGGGAGCTTGCCGAGCGAACTCGCTCGACGGGCTCGCCGAGCTCGCTTGCTCGATGGACTCGCTCAAAGTGAGGGTCGAGCCAGACCAAGAAAAACAAAGGAGGGGGAGAGGAGAGAAGGGGGGAGGGGGGCCTCGAGTGGGGCACCCAAGAAAACCCAAAAGGGGGCACCTAAGGAGGTGGCACCATCACACACGAAAAAAAAAAAAAANAGTTGAGTAAGGCCCGGGAAGGGGTATCCCACTCACGCCGTGCGTCGGTGAACACAAGGAAACAAAACACAAAAGGGGTGAGTTTTGTTTTTTGTTTCTTTAAAATTATTTTACTTTTCAGTGTGGCATGAGGCCACTACCGTCGGCTAACGACGGGAACCGCTGTAGCAGCAGCCGGCCACGAGATTCATAGTAGTAGAAGCAGGAGTGAAGGTGGCTTGAGGCCACAGTCGTCTGTTGACGACGGCACCCGGTGCAGCATCAGTGGCAACGAAGGCGACTTGAGGTCGCACATTGCAATAGTAGCGGCATCGCCACCGGGTGCAACATTGTAGCAACAGACTACGGCTGAGGTTGTCGCCTTGACTGACGACATCGTAGCCCCTCTGAGCGACGTTGCTGCATTCGTATCCTTCTACGTGGTGCTTTGCACCACCGGGGTTGAGTGTGTGACATTATCACCTATGCTCAGCTCTCGACATGAGGTGCGCAGTGTGGCTGTGGGTGTTGCCATCGCCGTGGTTTGCGCCTGAACCTGAGCCGTGGCAGTCGCCACATACATAGTGGTTGATGTAGCTGTGGCACGAGTCCCACCTGTCCTCGGGGTTTTTGTGCTATTACTGTCGAGATAGGCAGCATGGCTGGCGCCAGTGCCGACAGCGCCCTCCTATGTGGCATCCCCCTTGGGTACGATCATCTCCACCTCCTCCTTCAGTGGATATGTCACCGAGTGATGCCACAGCGCTTCTGCGTGGTGATATGGCCGCCCTACACATGGAAGTCCGGAACCTCAAGCGCATGGTCCAGCATCTCCTTGACCATGTGATTTCAGAGCGAGCTGCCACCCCACCGCATGTGTCGACTCCCGCTTCATCCTCATCTTCCTCCCGATCCTGCATCCATTCCTACGATGATGCCAGTATACCCGATCTCTTGTCTACATCCATCGCCCTCCACTCCGTCTTGGAGGCTCTTGGCATCATACCAATGGACGGACCCTCAGCTCCTCAATGTATCACTCGTTCTTGCACTCGTCGTGCATGGCGGCGAGTTGCTCGTCTTGCACGGCACCTACAAGCAGCACCATCAGACGCGGCTGTGGGAGGAGTCTCAGGTAACGAGACCCCGTCGTCTCATATCCACGGGTTGGTTTACTGAGTCCCCATAGCTCCTGCCGAGGTGTAAGTCGTGGGGGGGGATGGTTTGCCAGTTGACGACCGTAGTGGAGCTGGGCATTGGTGAGGCGACTGCTCTACAGCGTTGGATGATTGAGGTGGATGACGCTACACATCAGACTCAGCTAGTGGAGAGTTTTGCGGGGGGAGATGTTCAACCTAATGGAGACTCTTCGTCGGAGGAGGATTAGTCCGAGGCTGAGTCTGAGTCGGGGATGGAGATGTTGTTTCTTGATACCCTCACGGATGACATGACGATGGCTTATGCATGAGCTGCGCCTACCGGTGTGCACGCCCTCGCGCTAGCTGGTGTGGAGACAACTGCTATGGTGTCATGAGAAGCAGTAGGAGTAGGTGATAGAGATGCCCATACTCGGCCCCCAGCAAACACCGATGTGGTTCAGACAGATACTGCTTGGCAGTAGGAGCAGGTGATGGACCACAAGGACGAGGCAGACTTCCTCTATGAGGATCAGTTGTACGTCGTGGAGTGGTCGGACATAGGGTCGGCGGCAGATGTGGAGGCTTAGTGCGCTGTCGTTCTTGTAGTAAGTGCGGCACGAGCACGAGATGGCCCGTCGGTGAAAGCAGACGTCTGCGTGTGTGACAGGGAGGATGCAGAGCAAGCTGGAGACCTCCGACACCTCGTTGCCTCGACCGGTATCGCTAGCACCAAGACGATATCAGCCATGGACACAACTACTCTTGTCTTAGCTACAGTTCTTGTACCCAAGTGCCTACGCTCTGCAGTCTATGAGCAGGAGGCAGTGGTGGCTCGAGCGGAGGCGCATGTCCAGAGTCTCATGGTTGAGCTTTGGGAGCCCAAAAGGCAATGTTACACTGTGGATGTTCCAGCATGACAGGCTGTTGAGGAGTGTGTGGAAGATGTACACAGGCGTCTCGATGCAGCTGAGTGGTCCCCACTGGATGCACGTCTGGGACAGGCGGACCTCCGGTAGCAGGTGGATGATGGGCTACACACCAGGGGTCACGAGGAGCACCACGACACTGACCGCACCTTCGATGACCACGATGTCACCGCGGATGCAGCTGTACGTACACATGCCGATGTCTGGCCAGCAGCTGACGGCCGAGCGATAAATGTGTCACGAGTAGCAGGTGCCTTTGTAGCAGTCATTCATAGCCCTAGGTGACTTACGTGGTGGCTCATTGTCTTCAATCCCGCTCTACCAATACCTCGTGGCCCGGCGGTACTTGAGTCGAAGACTGACGTAGAGGACGACAACTTGTACGACGAGCAGGCACAGCTCCACTTCTTCCTATGGGGTGAGACAACGAGGCTACAGGAGGCTCTGGCTCATGCTGACGTGCACACTATCAAGGTCCACCATCAGGTTCATTCCGCGACTGACCGTCTACATGCCGCAGATGCAGCCAGCCAGTTGGCTGCTGTGTCAGAGCTTGTCGAGCTCCACATGCGCCTCGACGCTGCGGGGGCCGCGAGGCGATATGCAACTCAGCAGTTGGAGGCCATACAGAAGGCGTTTGATTTGAAGGAGGCCCTTAGCGTTGAACCAGTCACATTAGCAGATGAAGACAATAGTGATGACTACGACAGCGACGACGCCGCTCCGGGGTGAGGACTTGTGCGAGCACATCCCACCAGCATCGTCGTCGCCATTGCTATTGTTGTGCAGGGGTATGTGGCCATGGGGGAGCCGTGCTCCCTCCTCACGGATTGTGTTGGGAGCAGCCATCAGCTTTGCTCATATTCTCAACCTCTACAGCCTAGGGGGAGTGTTGGTGTGTGGGCTTTGGCTTGACACCCTTTTGAGGACAGCGAGGTTACTTGGGGTGTGGCACTATGCTATGGTCGAGGTAATGCTAGTCGAGACCTGCGCACCTGGTCAGTTCTACCGGTGTGATATGAAGACCCATTGATTCCATGTGTTATGTATGATCCATGCGAGGCTATGCTGGTCGAGAACCGCACACCTGTTAAGTTCTACCGGTGTGACGTGGAGACCCATTGCCTACATGTGTTATGTATGAGCCATGCATGATGTGGTCAAGACCCAAATACCTAGAGACATTTTCCGGGGTCACAAGGAGACCTTGTTTCTCTGTCTCTCTTGCATGATGTTTGACACGGAGGTGTGTGATTGACTTCGTGCATGGTCGAGACCCGGACACTTAGTGGGATGCACCATAGTCACAAGGAGACCCTCCGCTTTGGTATGCTTAATCGGTGCTCGCTATAATTGGTTGCTTGAGCCATCCTTCCTTGCCTTCGCTCACACATTGTTATGTTGATAGTTGTGTCAGCCAGGGGGTGTATTGGTGTGTGTTGCTTCCCCCTGTCACGAGCGACGGTTAGGAGACTGGCGATAAAGGAAAGCGCGACGACATGGTCCCCAATGCGGACCCCGGAGGCACCGGGGCGTCGGGAGGTGGTGCACAACCCACTTGAAGCTGACCGAGGACTTTCCCACCATTGTGGATGCTGTCTCAGACCTCCTGCAGTTTTTCTACAGGCTATCCTTGATGCGGACGTAGCTGGCGCCAGAGCATAGACAAGTGGTGGCTCCATCCACCAGCAGCTGCCGGAGACATGTACAAGGTGCACTAGATCTTGTAAGTTACAAGACATGTACAAGACAACCACGTCATCCACTAGGGAACGGGTACGTGGGAGCATGACAAGTATGCATCTGTGTACATCATGTGTATGTGTACGCCTCATGATGCTCGTTTGGATGTTGCAGGTATACCAATGTTGCCCAGGAGTGTACCCTCAACTGGACAATGGGCGAGTCATACGCTGTGCCAAGCACATTTGTCGAAGGCGAGATGGACCAGGTCCTTGCTGCCATTTTCAACAATGACATGATGGGCCCTTCGCTAAAACGTTTCATTCCACCAAAAGGTCACCGGTAAGAACACACAATGTTGGACAATGGGACATGATTACCCCAAAAAAAGTGATATCCACTGACATTATTTGCCGTGTCATTGCAGCTTGGTCTCGCAGTCGAGATTTTGGATGCAACGAAGGTTTGGGGGGCAACGAAGCAAGACTTCATCATGTATGCAGATGATATGGCACTTGTCGGATTAGTGTGGGGCGCTCTGACGCCTGAGATCCAACAGTACTTGAACAAGGACAGAGTGGTTGCCGTAAACGGGATGTACTACAAAGATGGTGCTCTGAAGGCCGGCAGTGGGTGAGTACGGTACACCATGTGCCTTGTGAATACATGAGGTCCGTAATCTTATACTTACGTGCACTCTTGCCCGAACATACACATTGCAGGTCAATGATCCATGAGATCATGGACAAAGCCCTGCTCAACATTGTGAGGAAAGGAGTGGAAAGAAACAAGCTGCCAACAATGTACAGAATATCTAAGTTAGTTTGTGTCAGTGTCCGATAGTAACAAGTGCAAACGTTGTCGTGCATCCTAGACGTACCAATCACATGTTCACAACCTTTGCGTGCAAGTTTGAATACACGTGGATGTTCCTGAACAACAGTTCCATGAACACTCAAATCATGCAAATGATTGCAAAGGTCACCATCCTGCAATACAACAAGATCACCCACTGCACGACCCGTATGCCAAATGGCACAGCGTGTCGGAGCGAGATCTTCTTTGACTTCCTGGACGGGAAGTACGAGTGTAGTGACCATGGAACTATCACCTCAGAGCAAGGTGTTCGGAGTGTACTTCTGCATACTGCGGGTGAGTCACTATGTCACACAGTCTTCCATTCTTATGGGTAGGTGTGATGTGATGGAAGCATATTTATGGTGGAACCATGCATGGTATATATGCAGAGGCACACCCTGAAAGAGTGACCGTCGTGGGACCACAAGCCCAGATGTTTCAATTGCAAGGGAGAGGAGTACCCATGCTTAAGGGCACAGGCCATGAGCAAGTGCACAAGCTGTTGGCAGAAGCTGAAAACAATGTCCATGACTTCTGGCTGCACACAAAGGTAGTTACCTTTGTAGTTACATCTCCACGTGCTCAATTTGTGCTTGTACACAAGCTACACTCATTACACATGCACTCGTATCTACGCAACTGCGTCTATCTAACACAAAGGGCATGATGTGACACAGGTACAAATCAACAGCTTGGACGCACAACAGACGTACGACTTGCTTGACGTGCACCCTCCATTTCGCAATAACAAGGTACGTGTTCCTCTGGGATGGCAATCCTACGAAAGTGTTTTACCCGCACCTACATCATTCAAGTGATTCAGCATTGTTATTCAATACAAGATCCCTTTGCTATGACGCATGATGTCACCAACACGCACATACCTTACAAGAACGACTGCTCATGCCAAAAGTCCACGCCATTCAAACATCGTAAGTTCCTCTGATGAGCCATATGTACTTGCTACTATTTTGCAATTGCAGAGTATATTGTGCAATGCTCATTGATACAAAAGCGTGCTGCAGTGTGCAGATTGGCATATATGCTGACGATCAGAGTCCCTAGAAGACTTCATCAACCACATTTGACAACATTATGATAACCCCAGGAAAATCATCGAATGCAGATCGACAGTCAAAAGATGTGTGAAAGCTTCAAGCAGATTGCAGTCTTGTGCAGACAAAAGTCAAGCCACCCATCTACCGTGTGCTTTTTAGTTGGATGGTTGGCCCCTATGACCCACACATATGACATTCATACCACTGGAAAATACAAGGATGATTTGTCATCTGAGCACTTTTGCAGAGTGTTTGTATGAAGAATGTGAGATAGGGTCAATAACGCGTGGCGTTGGGGTACAATGGGGAGCTACCCATCCAGAGTGTGTCATTGTACCACGGTTGGGCTGGTGAACCTGCGGAGGATCAACACAGTCTTAGTTCTTGTCACGGGCTTGAAAGTCTGCATCCGTAGCCTCGCAATGTTCTTCATCGATGGCCGTGCTTTTTTTTTTTTCCCTTTCTAGGCATGCCATGACTCGTTCGTTGTGGTACAAGTAATACGTCGTGGTGTCAGCTTAGTCGCACTGTGCATAGGTGTCTTCTTCATGGGAATCAATGCATCACACACTCACACAACTCTTTTGAATGGAACAACAGTTGCAAGGACCCTCAACAAAGTAGCGAAGAAGATCATGCCTTTGTATCGACAAAGAGAAAATCATGCAATGACAGCCATCCGTGGGCATATGCCGCGACAACGTTCTGCCTCTTCCTCAAGGTACATTGTGCATCTGAGCACTTTTGCACAGTGTTTGTGAGTAGAATGTGAGAAAGGGTCAATCGCGCGTGGCGTTGGGGTACAATGGAAAGCTTTCAATCAAGAGTGTGTCATTGTACCACGGTTGGGCCAGTGAACCTATAGAGGATCAAAGCGGTCTTGGTTCTTGTGACAAGCTTGTGAAGTCTGCATCGGTAGCGTCACAATGTTCTTCATCGATGGCCGTGCTTTTTTTCCCCTTTCTGGGCATGCCGTGACTCGTTCGTCATGGTACAAGTAGTACGTTGTGGTGACTGCTTAGTTGCACTATGCATACGTGTCGTTTTCACAGGCATAAAAAATCACACACTCAGCACAACTCTTTGGAATGGAACAACTTTTGCAAGGAACCTCAACATATTTGGAGAGACGATCATGCCTTTGTATGGACAAAATGAAAGTCATGCAACAACAGCAATTGGTGGACACATGTTGTGGCAACGTTTTGCCTCTTCAACAAGATACATTGTACATCTGAGGTATTTTTTATAGTGTTTGTGAGTAGAATGTGAGATAGGGTCGATAGCGCGTGGCGTTGGGGTACAATGGGGAGCTTTCCATCCAGAGTGTGTCATTATACCACGGTTGAGCCGGTGAACCTGCAAAGGATCAATGCAGTCTTGGTTTTTGTGACAGGCTTGTGAAGTCTGCATCCGTAGTGTTGCAATGTTCTACATCGATGGCCGTGCTTTGTTCTCTCCTTTCTAGGCATGCCCTGACTCATTTGTCGTGGTACAAGTAATACGTCGTGGTGTCAGCTTAGTCGCACTGTGCATAGGTGTCGTTTTCACGGGCATCAATGCATCACACACTCCGCACAAGTCTTCAGAATGGAACAACAATTGCAAGGATCCTCGACAAAGTTGCCAAGACGATCATACCTTTGTATCAACAAAGTGAAAGTCATGCAACGACAGCCATCGGGGGACAAATGTCGTGACACAATTCTGCCTCTTCCACAAGATACATTGTGCAACTGAGCACTTTGCATAGTCTTTGTGAGTACAATATGAGAAAGGGTCGATCGTGCGTTTCGTTGGGGTACAATGGGGAGCTATCCATCCAGAGTGTTTCATTATACCACTGTTGGGCTAGTGAACATGCAGAGGATCAACGCAATCTTGTTTCTTGTGACGGGCTTGTGAAGTCTACATCCGTAACGTTGCAATGTTCTTCTTCGATGGCGTTATTTTTCTATCCCCTTTGTGGGCATGCCGTGACTCGTTCGTCGTGGTACAAGTAGTACGTTGTGGTGTCAGCTTAGTCGCAGTGTGCATAGGTGTCGTTTTCACGAGCATGAAAAATCAAACACTTAGAATAACTTTTTGGAATGGAACAACAGTTGCAAGGACCCTCGACAAAGTTGCCAAAATGATCATGCCTTTGTATCGACAAAGTGATTCATGCAACGACAGCCATCGGTGGACACATGTGGTGACAATGTGATGCCTCTTCCATAAGATACATTGTGCATCTGAGCACTTTTGCACAGTGTTTGTGAGTAGAATGTGAGATAGGGTTGATAGCGCGTGGCGTTGGGGTACAATGGGGAGCTACCAATCCAGAGTGTGTCATTGTACCATGGTTGGGCCGATAAACCTACGGAGGATCCTGTAGTCTTGGTTCTTGTGACGGGCTTGTGAAGTCTGCACTCGTAGCGTCGTAATGTTCTTCAGCGATGGCCATGCTTTTTTCCCCTTTCTGGGCATGCCGTGAGGCGTTCGTCGTGGTACAAGTAATATGTCGTGGTGTGAGCTTAGTCACACTGTTCATAGGTGTCGTTTTCAAGGGCATAAATGCATCACACACTCGGCACACCTCTTCGGAATGGAACAATAGTGGCAATGACCCTCGACAAAGTTGCTAAGACAATCATGCCTTTGCATTGACAATGTGAAATTCATGCAACGACAACCATCCGTGGACACATGTCATGACAACATTCTACTTCTTTCACAATATACATTGTGCATCAGAGCAGTTTTGCACAGCGTTTGTAAGTATAATGTGAGATAGGGTTGATACCGCGTGGCGTTGGGGTACAATGGGGAGCTACTCATCCACAGTGTGTCATTGTACTACTGTTGGGATGGTGAACCTACAGAGGATCAACACAGTCTTGGTTCTTGTGACAGGCTTGTGAAGTCTGCATCCGTAGAGTCGCAATGTTCTACATCAATGACCGTGCTTTTTTTCCCCTTTCTGGGCATGCCGTGACTCATTCATCATGGTACAAGTAATACGTTTTGGTGTAAACTTAGTCCCACTCTGAATAGGTGTCGTTTTCACGGGTATCAATGCATCACACACTTGCACAACTCTTCAGAATGGAACAACAGTTGCAAGGACCCTCGACAAAGCTCCCGAGACAATCATGTCTTTGTATCGACTAAATGAAATTCATGCAATGACAACCATTAGCGGACAAATGTCGAGACAACGTTCTGCCTCTTCCACAAGATACATTATACATGTGAGCACTTTTGTACAATGTTTGTGAGTAGAATGTGAGATAGGGTAGACAGCGCGTGGCATTGGGGTACAATGGGGAGCTACCCATCCAGAGTGTGTCATTGTACCACGGTTGGGCCGGTGAACCTACAGAGGATCAACGCAGTCTTGGTTCTTGTGATGGGCTTGTGAAGTCTACATCAATAGCGTCGCAATGTTCTACATCGATGGCCATGCTTCTTTTCCCCTTTCTGGGTATGCTGTGACTCGTTTGTCATGGTACAAGTAATACATCGTGGTGTGAGCTTAGTCGCACTGTGCATAGATGTTGTTTTCACAGGAATCAATGCATCACACACTTGCACAACTATTCAAAATACAACAACAGTTGCAAGGACCCTCGACAAAGTTGCCAAGACGGTCATGCCTTTGAATCAACAAAGTGAAAGTCATGCAACGACAACCATTAGTGGACACATGTCGTGACAACGTTTTGCCTCTTCCACAAGATACATTGTGCATTTGAGCACTTTTGCACAGTGTTTGTGAGTAGAATGTGAGAAAGGGTCGATAGCTCGTGGTGTTGGGGTACAATGGGGAGCTACCCATCAAGAGTGTCATTGTACCACGGTTGGGCCGGTGAACGTGCGGAGGATCAACGCAGTCTTGGCTCTTCTGACAGGCTTCTGAAGTCTGCATGTGTAGCGTCATAATGTTCTTCGTCGATGGCCGTGCTTATTTTTTTCCTTTCTGGGTATGCCCTTACTCGTTCATCATGGTACAAGTAATACGTCGTGGTGTGAGCTTAGTCGCACTGTGCATAGGTGTCATTTTCACGGGCATCAATGCATCACACACTCCGCACACATCTTCAGAATGGAGTATTAGTTGTAAGGACACTAGACAAATTTGCTAGGACAATCATACCTTTGAATTGACAAAGTGAAAGTCATAGAACGACAGCTATCGGCGGACACATGTCGCGACAACGTTATGCCTCTTCCACAAGATACATTGTGCATTTGAGCACTTTTTCACAACGTTTGTGAGTAGAATGTGAGATAGGGTCAATAGCGCGTGGCGTTGGGATACAATGGAAAGCTATCCATCCAGAGTGTGTCATTGTACCACGGTTTGGCCGGTGAACCAACAGAGGATCAACAAGGTCTTGGTCCTTGTGATGGGCTTGTGAAGTTTGCATCTGTAGTGTTGCAATGTTCTTCATTGATGGCCGTGCTTTGTTTCCCCCTTTCTAAGCATGTTGTGACTTTTTCGTCGTGGTACAAGTAATACATCGTGGTGTCTGCTTAGTCCCTTTGTGCATAGGTGTTGTTTTCACGGGCATCAATGCATCACACACTCGGCACACCTTTTTCGAATGGAACAATAGTTGTAAGGACCCTCGACAAAGTTGCCAAGACGATCATACCTTTGTATCGACAAAGTGAAAGTCATGGAACGACAGCCATCGGGTAACCCATAACGCGACAACGGTATGCCGCTTCCACAAGATGAATTGTGCATCAAAGCACTTTTCCACAGTGTTTGTGAGTAGAATGTGAGACAGGGTCAATAGCGTGTGGCGTTGTGGTACAATGGGGAGCTACCCATGAAGAGTGTGTCATTGTACCACGGTTGGCCGGTGAACATGCGGAGAATCAATGCAGTCTTGGTTCTTGTGACGGGCTTGTGAAGTCTACATCCGTAGCATTGCAATGTTCTACATCGATGGCCGTGCTTTTTTCCCCATTCTGGGCATGCCGTGACTCATTCATCGTGGTACAAGTAATACATCGTGGTGTCAGCTTAGTCGCATTGTTCATAGGTGTCGTTTTCACGGGCATCAATGCATCACACACTCGCACAAGTCCTCGGAATGGAACAACACTTGCAAGGACCCTTGACAAAGTTGCCAAGACGATCATGCCTTTGTATCGACAAAGTGAAAGTCATGCAACGAAAGCCATCAGTGGACACATGTCGGGAAAACGTTCTGCCTCTTGCACAAGATACATTGTGCATATGAGCACTTTTGCATAGTGTTTGTGAGTAGAATGTGAGATAGGGTCAATAGCGCGTGGCGTTGGGGTACAATGGGGAGCTACCCATCCAGAGTGTGTCATTGTACCACGATTGGGCCGGTGAGCCTGCGGAGGATCAACATAGTCTTGGTTCTTGTGACAGGCTTGTGAAGTCTGCATGTGTAGCGTCATAATGTTCTTTATTGATGGCCGTTTTTTTTCCTCCTTTCTGGGCATGCCGTGACTTGTTCGTCGTGGTACAAACAAAACGTCTTGGTGTCAGCTCAGTCGCATTGTGCATAGGTGTTGTTTTCGCGGGCATCAATGCATCACACACTCGGCACAACTCTTCGATGGAATGGATCAAGAGCTGCAAGGACCCTTGACAAAGTTTCCAAGATGATCATGCCAATGGCGGTGCAAACTCAAGACAACAGACATCACAAGTAAGCAAGGTAAGGAGGTGAGTGTAATGTTCCATCAATCTTTTCCTGTCGGGATGATGAAAGGACATCAATTCCCAACAACCCATCAAAGGTTGACTTGGAGCTATAATCTATCATCTTCTACGCACCATATGGATGCGGTAGTTACATAACATAGCACACTTTAACAAGTACATGAACAAACAGGATATAGACATATAACAACGTAGTGAGGTAGAAACGTTAAGCTGTACATAGGTAGGGAGCTAGTTGAGGTTTTTGACTGTATTGGGGAAATGCTACCAAAACTATATCAAGATACCATGCAATAAATTCACAACAATAAGAATATACAAGAGTAAAAAAGTATTAAGGAAGGCAGGCTGAATGGTAGTTAAAGTTATCTAGGTATAGAGAAAGTGCTGTGGCTATTTCTTTGGCGTAGCTTGCGTCAGAGTGACACAAGTAACAAAGTAGACAGGTACGATGCTAGACAAGAACACAGGTGGAGAAGTGCATAAATTATTCTAGATGTAAGCTGTATGCTGCCCATATTCTTTTGAGGTGACATTACTTAAAGGTACAAAGGTAACAACACAACACTAATCTCAAAATCTACAATGGTAAACAAGTAAACGTTAGTAAAACATTGTAGCCAATGGGGAAACCTTCTGAAAATACTCTCAAACTACATAGATAAAAAAGGATGTCACCATTTACAAGGAGAATTGTCGTTAAAGTGATCCAGGTGTAGGGAAAATGCTGTCGCTATTTCTTTGGCGTAGCTTGCGTTAGAGTGACACAAATAACAAAGTAGACAGGTACAAAAGTAGACAGGAACACAGATGGAGAACTACATAAAGTGTTCTAGGTGTAGGATACATGCTGCCCATATTCTTTTGAGGTAGCTTACTACAAGGTACACATGTTCCTAGACAATATTTGCTTTTACAAAAAATGATTGAAGTCATTCCACATTGATTATACCACACAATATCTTTATGATGTATAGAGAGGCGTTAATTATACGTTTAAATACACGAAGTACATTACTTCACTGAAATCCACCATTCCCATTTTTTTCCCATCTCTTTTACACCCTTCGTTCCTCCTATACATACCCACTTTCCCTTTTCGAATCGGGAACACCACACAAGGGTGTTCCGTCCGTGTTCATTAGTCCGACCGGCCGTCGTACGGGCAGACCAATCATAAAATCACATTTTTTGAAGGAAAAGTGATTGAAGTAAGGTTACTATGTAACAAAGTTGAGGAAGGTTCACACCCTTGAGAACACTGAAGTTGCATGGCTTGCCCCACACGGCACGACATAACGCCCATTCATGCGCACGACTGCGGGACGAACAAGAGACTGGTTTTCGTTGGCGTCCGTTCGTAGCCGACGCACGCGTTGCGCACACCATCGGAGAGGGACGCATGAAGTGTTGACGCGTCGGCTTTGACCAGGAAGAGCAGTTGGAACCATGAGGACGGCATGGAATGAGAACACCGTCGCCGACACAGGAGGATAAGCTCGGCCCATTCGCGACACGGAGCGCGTAAACGTAAGGTCTCACCTCAGTGTATACGCTCGCACTCATCCTCAGTCCTCAGCTCTTGTTTACCTCTCGCGTTCTTCTTGTGACTGATAGGGGAGGTTTCCGCTTGAACGTAGCCGTCCTAGGTTGCATCATTCGCTCACCGCGCGAGCCCAGACATACATTCTGCCGCATACTAACCGGACTCTACCTTGCTTTGAGATGCATTATTGCGCAAAGCCATAGCTTAACTCGCCGCAGGAGCAGCAGACACCACCACGTGCATCAGCATCAGGATC
>SZWC01002545.1:175412-187538 GCA_023375785.1 Penium margaritaceum | reverse complement strand
CACACACACACACACACACACACACACACACAAACCACACACACACACACACACACACACACACACACATGTGTATACGTATGTACATATGTATGTGTATGTATATAAGATGTGGTTATTGGCAGATTCCTAACGTGGACCTAGCTGGTGTCGGGCTGCCATCGCGTGGTTGTCCACCCATCCACATTTTTTGGACAGATATGACATCGTGGTCGAGCCTTGCCATTGCTTTTTCTTGCATTATTGTAGCTTATAGGAGTTTCTTGGTTTATTGGCTATGGTACTTGTTTGCAGATCTTTGCATGTTCTCTGGATCAATTGGTGTCAGACTAGTGCAAGTACGCAGCCACCACATTGGACCACATTGCCCATGATTTTGTACCGGAATTATCAAACGATCACTCATTTGGATGTGTGTGCACCAAGATAAGGCCAAAAGAGTGGTATTGGGAGGAATTTTGAAAGCATCGACTTGTCGCAATATGCTGCCTCATTGGTGCCCTTTCGGTCTATTCTGATTGTGTGCTTGTCACTTGTCATTCCTTGTCACATCTTTGTTTCTTTTAAGACTATGCTTGCCACCCTAACATGAACCTCGTCTTTTCAAATTGTTCATGTTTGGAAATGAGAGTGTTGACTACGACAGCATTGTCGTATTGGCAACAGCAGCGTTAGAAGCTTCTATGCACTTTGTCTGATATAAGGGTGGAGATTCCCATATCCCTACGGTAAAGGATTCCCTAAGCTCCGCACATGGGTACTTTTGTTTCTTCATTTGTAGCCCACTACTTCTTGACTTGTAGATTCTTGCTCTATCATTCTGAGGGTATCTTTTTCAATGTCCATTCCAAACATTTTGTGCTCCAGAAGTAGAACTCAGCAACTTCCACTATCTTCTAGGATGTTGAAAAACATTATCATGAAAACATCAAAACATCGATGCTGACCTTGCTATATCTTCTATGGAAGTGAATGGAAAAACCCCTGAGAAATGTTTTTGTGTGATAGGGTGCGTTGGGTAGAACACAACATGACAGATGATGCTTGAAAAGGTTAATATATGATAAAGAAACTCTTGCTTGTATGTAAGAGATGAGAATGAAACTTGAAAAGAAAAGGAAGAAAAAAAGCACAATTGTGGGATAAAGTGTCGCCCACACGCGCACACAGAAATGCTTAAGTCCAGCCAACCACTAGAAAATAGATCAACCCAGCTGGCAGCGCCAAAACAATAGCTCGCCATAACCCAAAAGCCGTTGGGGCTCCTCGGCTGTCTGAGTGACAAACCAAAAGACACAACCAAGCGTAGAAACAGAAACTCTATGCAAGTGTTTCATGAGCGAGTAATGATAACATCACTGATAAAATGGTCCCCGAGAGGTCGTCATCGGGAAAACTCTGGAGAGCACGTGAGGATACTGATAATGTATTCCTCCAGCATCCTGGCATCCCAGCAAGTGAGTGGAAACAACTCTGAAGGTCACCGTGACTTACACACCACCACTCCCAAATGACATGCATACGCCAGTCACCAGAAGTGAGCAAGGGTCAAAGAACGCCAACAACGATAACCACCAACCAGGGGCATTGGACAGAGCCACACAAGGATAGTGAATGGAGATACGCAGCAGCAAAAGCGGTGTACGAATCACCCGAAAGCAAAAGCATATGCAAGAAGCCCAGTATTCATCACTGCAAACTTGAACTTGCCACTGCATAGCATTTGGGTAAGGAATTATGCACATTGTTGCTGTGTGCCAATACCCACGACATAGACATCACCAGATGAGAAATGTGTGTGTAAAAAATGATGCTCAATGTTGATGCACTTTGAGTGAGAGTGACACATGCCATCATGCGACTCTGTAAACAAATCTAGGAGATTGCTCATCACGCCATAAACTCAAAGCAAGGAGATGGGGCAGGGTAAACAATTGCCAATTCTTAATCCAATCAACAAGCGATAAGGCCCCACCACACGATGCCCCCCAAAGAGCTCCATCCAACGAGCAATTGTAACCCCTACACTCATCAGCCACTCACACACCAGAGGGGGGATTGGGAGGCCGAGACTGGAGAGGAAGTGTTGAAGCTAGAGCAGGTGTACTCATACCATGCAACGTGACAGGAAAACCGGAGTGTATAGAAGAGGGAGAGCACATCCAAGGTACTGAAGAAGATTTGGATGGAGCTGCCGGCAAGATCCACACTAGAGGGGCGTAAGAAGGTGAAGGCGGCCTGTAGACGGTTGGGTAGTATGGCGGTTGCACCCAATGCCATGTCAAATGTGAAACAATGGCTATCGGTTAAATGGGTGCCAATGTCCAGCCACTACCTCGGAGACATGACATCATGGTGGTCTCCAAGAGCACACTTATGGACTCCCAAGTACGTGGTTCCTGATTCAAAAGCGGAAGCAAGGTATCCCAAGAAATTGATTAAAATATAGGTCATTTGGATTTCAACCAGAGGGAATAGTTAGAGATGCAAAGGCACTTATGGATGGTCCCCCAAAGCACCAGGACAGAATCTCAAATGCGTAGGTCTTAACCAGTGAGGAGAAAATGAGTGCAGTACAAAAGTGAGAGGAAATAAGGTGAAAAAAATATGGGAAACAAAAACAGAAATAGATAACCCAAAACTAGTTAATACACCTCGGGATAGGTCATTAATTTCTTGAGCCGGATTGTACCAAAAAGTCCATAAGCCGGCCTCTTCGTCTTTCCCCTAGTTCAAGGGTCAAGTACGAGCCTTGTTCTCTGTGATAACCACCGGGCTTGTCGGTCAAACGGTTAGTGGCTTGGCATCAAAATGGTAGACTGATGAGCCCGTCGCCAAAGCTAGAAGGTGACAAAAAATCTTCCCAACTACTTGGTAGGGGTTGGTGGTGCCTGCTCTACGGATTTTGGTGTTTGCTGCTGCTTTTTCTTCTGACGCTTCTGCTGCTACAAGAAGCTATTGCCATTGTGAGCTGCTAATGCTGCTGCTCTGACCTGCTGCTGCTTCTGTGAGCTGTAGCGAGCTACTTCTCCTGCTATAGTTGATACGAGCTCCTGCTGTTGCGAATGCGTATGCTGCTATTGCTGTTGCTGCTGAAGTTGCTACTCTTGCTGCTGTGAGCTACAGTTGCTGTGAGCTGCTGCTGCTGAGCTGCAAATGCATCTTCTGCTCTTGTTGCTACTGCTACTGTGATCCTGCTAGATGCAAATGTCGTTGCTCCTGCTCTGTAGAGAAGGGATGAAAATTGCTCGTGTGTTTAAGTCATGGGGATTTAATGAAAGAGCACATGAGGATGCGCATGTTGAGGTTGATGTTGTCAAAGTAACCTTTACGCGTCCCAAAATCCCAATGAGTAAATGGTGACAAGTTCAAGGATCACTGTGAGTGACACACACAAAGAAGGGCCTCGATTCTCTAAAGAACTTTCTCCTTTTCAATGAGGTTTCTAGAATTTTTCGATGATGTTATGAATGCAAAACATTCACTTTTGTCAATGGATTAAGAAATTTGACATGAATCATTTAATTTCATGGAGTCATGTATATGCGCTTGACTCTTTCCACACATTTCATCGATGTGGACTTCTCGCTGAAATTTGTTTTCCATTTCCTTTATTTTTTATCATGTACAAATGGAAGACATGAGTATTTGGTTGGTTATGAATTCTTTGAGAGAATGATTGATTGTGTTTTAGCTGGACATTTTTATTTTTTTAGGCCTGGAGTATGTTGTCATGCTCCCTTTGTAACTCGCGCATTGACACTTAGCGTCAAAAGGCTTTGGCAAGCTCAGAAACATCACCATTGTAGAACTGAATGACCTTCCTCCTTGTTGGAGTGGTCTTTCCTTGCCTGAGTCATCATGGCTCGCCGCACCTTTCAAAGCTACGTTGTTGCTTTGCTTAAAAGAAATGATACATTCTACTATTTTTATCATTCTCATTATGTGTTGTGAAAGAGCGGTGGAAATATCCATGACGTGTTTCATACTATACATTTCTCTATATGTTCATTATGGAAGGACCTTACTATTTCTTTACGTGTTTTTGTCAATAATCGCGCGACCTCCTAGCTTTGGTTGTGGAACAGGTCACCAAGCCAAGAAAAATCCTGCAATGATTTTGCCAGGCTGTCGTGACCTTCATTTTCATATCTTTTTTTTAAATGTGTTGTGTTACATTCCTCTCCCTTTGGTTACAAACCGCTCTCGGTTCGTTGTGTGCTTTTGTGCTAGAATTAAAGACAACCCTTCATAAATGTGGTGGCAGCGCCAGTGAATCGAGAGAGTAACATAAGGGTTTGACATAACATAGTTAATAGGTAGTTCAACCTTCCAAGAGAAAAGCATGTTGGCCACGCTTCCTCCCCCTTTACTAGAAGTGTCCCCGTGATAGGTGCCCAAGCGTCCCCGTGACAAGCTACCTGGAGTGAGCCGATAATGAGCCTAAAGGCATGTGCCGTTTTCCTCTCAAGGGGGTTCGTGCTAGAGTAGTACCCTCGAGGGCACGTCGGTTTCGACGGGCAGCCAGTTCCTCCCAATACTCGGCGATTGCTACAGGTGGCACTCACAATTCTGGTTCCCAAGTATTGTGGTCAGGTCCACAACCGACCCAGTGGATAAGGTATCCCTTAACCACTTGTGCATGCAAATTGTGTTCACAGTGTTGGAGGATACAGTGCACCTCACATTGGCCTTTTGCGACAAAGACTGCAAGAGGCGGTGGCTGAGCGGATCCCTCTCCAGTGTAGGGTGCAAGGAAGCTCACATGAAAAGTATCATGGATGCGAATGGCTGGTGGAAGGGCCAATCGATAAGCCACTTCTCTGATTTTCCCAATCAGAGAATTTGTCAGCGTATGCCTTCTGGCGCTATCAAGCGGCATGTAGGTGAGCCTTGGCATCCCGCCATAGGGAATCCATGCATTTGATAAAGGCCTGAGCGGAGGGTACCTGATCCCCGCCACCTCCGCACTTGACCATGGAAGCAGGTACCATCGGATGCCGACTGTGGTTGAGGAAGAAGGGAGTAAAGCCGGTTGAATCATTGACTGCATTGTTTATGACAAACTCCACAGGGGCCAAGTAGTCATCCCAATCTTCTATTGTTGGGTCCACAAACATACGGAGCATTTGTTCAAGTCTTCGGTTCATGCGCTCAGTCTGCCCATCTTTCTGTTGGTGAAATGCTGATGACATGCTTTTCCATGTTCCAAACCGTTCTTGTATTGCATGCCAAAACCAGCTAGCAAAACACAAATTCCGATCAGAGATGATCTTGAGGGGTAAACCATCGTACTTGATTACATCGTCAATGAACACGCATGCCGTTTCTTTGGCCGTCATTGGGGCTGTAGTGGGCATGAAGTACGCCACTTCTGTAGCACATTCTACCACGGCTAGGATAGCATTGTGGCCCTTTTTGGTCTCCGAGAGTCCCATGATGAAATCCATAGACACCGACTCCCATGGGTTGTTCGGGAGTTGAATTGGTTGCAGAAGTCCTCCTGTTGCATTGTTGGAGCACTTGTTGGGTAAACAGATGTCACACATCATGCAGTACTTCCAGATGTTCGTGCTCCAACCCGGCCACCAATAATGCTCAGCAAGGGCATGCCCAGTTTTCTTAGGTCTCACGTACCCGGATGATGGAGGGTTATGAAACTCAAACATGATATGTTCACGGAGGTTGTTCACGTTTGGGACAACAAAGCGTTCACCACACCTCCCGCAGCCTTGACAAGGCTACGAAATTCAATGTTCTTAGGCTCAGAAAACCACGGGTCCATTGTATATCACATTCAAATTTGATTTTCGAAGGGATTGATGCTGATCAATGGTCGCGGGAGTGGGTGGAGTGGGTTTGGTTTCAGTGTGGTTGTCGACACAAGTGCTGCAAAGTGTTGGTTGGTGATGTCCTCATTGCCCGCCACAAGAGCAACATGCGATGGGTTACGACTCAGGGGGTCAGCCACGTTAGTATGTCCTGGCTTGTACTCCCACGTGAATGTGAATCGACTCAGGTACTCGCTCCAATGTGCTTATCTTCTTGAGAGGTGTGGTTGTGTCTGGAAGAAAGTGAGAGGTTTATGGTATGTGACCACTGTAATGTGCCCTTTTGAACTCTCAAGGTAGCAACGCCATGCCTTGAAAGCATGCACGACTGCCAAGAGCTCTTGATCTCTCGCGGTGTACCTGGTCTTTGCATCTAATAGCTTACGACTCTCATAGGCAACAGGATTATCATCTTGCATGAGAATGGCTCCTAGACCTATAACCGATGCATCACAACATACTTCCCAAGGTTTCTTTGGATCCGGGAGTGCAAGAATCAGATGCAGCATCGACTTCACAGCTTCAAATGATTTTGGTGCACTTTGCTGACCAAAAGCACGCAGTCGTCTTCCGAGTTAGGGTAGTGAGGGGGCTATCCAAGGTGGAGTAGCCTACCATAAACCGTCACAAGTAGTTTACAAGGCTAAGGAGAGAGCGGAGCTGGCCTATGTTCGTAAGTTGATGCCTATGTTTCACGACCTCCACCTTGCAAGGGTCCACTCGGAAGCCGTCCCCGTTGATGATATGGCCAAGATACTCAGTGGCTGCACTAACTTGTACTTGTTCCTCTTTGCAAAAAAATGATTAGTTTGAAGGATCTCAAAGACTGTTCGTAAGTGTTGCTCATGTTCTTTGTGGTTCTTTGAGAAGATTAAGATATCATCGAGGTACACCATGACTGACTTGTCGAGGTAGTCCCAAAAGATGTTTTTCATCATTGCTTGAGATGTTGCAGGTGCATTCGAGAGTCCAAAATAGAGGACTCAAAACTCGTAGTGTCCTAGATGGGTCCGGAATGCTTTTTTCGGTACATCCTCCTGAATGATGCAGATCTGGTGGTATCCTTGTGAGAGGTCGAGGCATGTCGACACTTTCGCCCCTTGAAGTTGGTCAAACAAATCCTTGATGTACGGAAGCGGGTATCGGTTTTTCAAAGTGATTTTGTTCAATGCGCAATAGTCTATGCATATCCTCAATCCTCCATCTTTTTTGTTCAGGAAGAGGATGTGGGTCCCAAATGGGGAAGAACTTGGTTCAATCCAGCCCATCCTGGGGTTTTCCATGACTCTTTTTTCAGCTTCTTATCGTTCTGCCTGGCTTAAGCGGTACACCGATCAAAAAGGGGGCACAGCCCCTTGTTCCAATGGGATGGTGTGACCGACCTCACGCCTAGGTGGCAACCCATCCGGTGGAGGCTCAATCACATCTAAGAACTCAGAGAGGATTTTGGAAACCCCTACGGGTACGTCACTCTCCACCTCATCATCGATTTTCTTTAGTTTGGCAAGAAAACATCGACAGCTCTACCTCAACCTTCTTTTCACTTGGAGTGCTGTGAGGCTGGCTTGGGGTAGGGCTTCAGGGCGCTGAATCTGGGAGATTGGGGACAAAGTGATGGTCCATCGTCCACTACACATTTGTAACATCCTCAACAGCCATGGATTGCCTAGAACAACGTCAAAGGGGTCCATGAGGTCCAACACCGTTAGGCAAGTACTGGTTGTGAAGTCGGGCAACGTGAGTCGTGTTGTACACTCAGCGATCACGGACACCTCCCTATTGTCACCGACGATCACTGTGCATGTACAATGGGTGTACTTCAACTGCCATGTGCACACAAATGTTCCACTCACGAGAAGTCATCTCCCCCGGTATCGTCAAGGATGCGTATTGGAGCACGTGCTAGCTTGCCATCAAAATGCATGGTCATGCTTGCTTCAGACTTGCATAGGAAAAGACTCAATGGGGGCTTTCCCTCCAAGTGGTAAATGTGATAGGCATAAGTGTTTCTCAGTAGCTCCATCATACCATGCATCCGTTCCCCACATGCAATATCCTTTTGTGAACGAGGCCAAAAGCTTCCATCCTTTGAAGGCAGACATGTTCATTTCTCGACAGACAGCCACCATTATTGACGTTAGGAAATTTCTCGTGTGAGCCTCATGTGCACCTTTTAAGACAGAGGGCCAAGCTTCTTTTGTAGCGACAACAAAACATGTATGGTTTTCCATGTTCTCCTTGGTTGGATAGGCAAGTGGACAGGAGCAACCATGGAAGAGAGACTCGGGAATCATGAATGTTGCATACATTGTTGAAAAACATTGTGCTGAAAGAAACGCAAAACTTTAGATCATCATCATGAAACATGAATTTTCTACCCTCGTCCTCTCCATGACTCACAACAACCCCTGATAGCTGGTCACTAGTGGATATTGGGGGTCCTAAAAATCCTCCTCATGGCCATGCTCAGAACAGCAAGCACGTCCGGCCGCTCCTCCCTCAAAAGCCTCATCCTCCTCACGAAGGCATCCATGTCCACGCTGGCCACCATGTGCCACAGGGCGCTACAATGCTAGAAAGTTGCCTTGGCCCTATTGTTATCCACCTTGCTGTTGGCTACCCCCATGGAAGTTGTTCTGGCCTTCGCCGTTTGGGCGATGGTGGCCCCCGCCAAAGCACCAGCCATGCCCGTGGTGCTGCTTGCTGTGCTGTTGTCCCTACTCCTCTTGTGACTTCTGTTTGCGATGACGACTGTCACGTGCAATGTGTCCAGACTTGTTACAGATCCTGTAGATGACAACGCCATAAGGGGGTGTTCTCTCCATCATAACGACGGAACCTCTTTGGCAGCTCCAAGGCAGCGTCTACAAAGCCCTTTGGGACATTGATTACTGGAACTGGTATCTCACATGAAGTTTCTTCTACATCGCGATCCTAAAGTCCAGAGTTTATCTTCTAGACCTTGCAAACGCGTGTCACAAGAGCGTGAAAACTCTCCCAATCTTTTCTGTTTTCCTAGAGGTAGAAAACCCAAAGCTACGGGCTAGCCAAGATAATAAGAAAAAGGCCGATTTTGACCTGTTCAAACAAGTGACACTTGTCCACCTTCTTTGCTGTCTTGAGAAAAGTATCTACATGCTTCTCCAAGGACATGTCTCCTTGCACGTAAGCTTCCAACTCCTTTTTTTCCTTCTGAGAGTCAGCAGGTTTCGAATAGAGCTCGCACATGAGTGCTTAGTAATCCTCCCAACTCGGGCCGGATTGCAACTGCTTCTCCTCGCAGAGCTTCGTGAGCTTCTCAATGAGTTGTGGCTTGAAGGAGAGCATCCCTTGAGCACCCTACTCCTTGTCCAATTGCACAATGTGTAGATGGCACTCAAGAGTTTTGAAGAACTTGTTGACATCTCATGAGCCATCATAGCAATCCGAAGGCTCTAACACCATGCACCCGCCGGCCACCCCCATCATCTGGGCTCGAGGTGATGCAGCTGCGGCCCTCATCCGTGGTACGTCAGCTTGTGCCCGTGGGGCCGATCCACCGACTGGAGCATGAAGCACGTTTTGAGCAACCATGTGCATGTTCTCAATGCTTGCGCGCTCAGGAATACCAAAGATCTGCTCCACCCCATCTTCGGTTGTATGGCGTGCCGCTCCCACGGCCACGTTTTAGTACCACCCGCTGGTTTGCGCTTTTCTTCGCACGAAGGGTCTCAAGTGCTTGCTCCACCAACTTTGCCTTGTGCTCACTAGCTACCAACTCGCGGACCATCTTGGTGTTTTCTTCACGAAGCCTCTCATTGAACCATTGTGTTGTGAACATATGTTCACGAAGGCTGGTGCGCACCATGTCACCGCCGTATGCCAACGCGCCCCTAATGGTCATAGCGGGGTCAATGTCTTCTGATGAGTGGCAGGCGCGAAGCTTGTCCAGCTCGCCTTTGACGTTCACACGACACGCACCACTACCAAGTGCCCGTCATGCCACCATGATGCTTGGAGGAGTTGCCCGTTGGCCTCTCTCGCCCTTTGCGGGGGGGAGGACGGTAGCACAACCGCCTCCATCAGCACGTTGAGACACTTGCTCCACATCTGCCTCCTCAGCCGTTTCCATCCATGCAGACTTCCCGACCTCACTGCTGGCACCATCGTGGGCCTCAACTTCTTCATCCATGTCCTACTCAGCCCCGATGACCACCTATTCCACTGGCTTGTCTTGGGACTTGTCCCCATGCTCGCCACCCTCGATTACCTCCTTGGGGTTGGCAACATTGGCTTCACCCTCTTCAGCAACCTTTGAGCCTTTGTTAGCCGGAGTTGGTTGAGCATTGTGGTTCGACTGCATGGGCACCTTCATAGTATTGCCCACTGTTAGGAGCCTTTGGCGTCGTGTTTCTTGGCGACGCCGGTCGAGGCCTTCCCCCTTTTGAAATTCACTCTCGACGTGGCTTGGCGAGGTGGCTCACTGGCGCCAACATCCTGCGGCGCTCCTTGGATCCCATGGGAGTTTGCTCATTCAAGCGGCGTGGGCTAAAGTTTGAGAGACATCCCATAACCACAGAAAGTCTGACCTTGAGACCCGCCATTGCTGTCGCAAGGTCTCACTATGGGTAAACCTCTTCCCAACCTTCTTCCTTCCTGATTTTTTTTTTTTTTTTAAATGGGTGGAAGACACTCTAGTAGTTAAGGTGTGCCTCACTTCAAACCCTTCTTGAGAGGTGGGTGATGTGCTCAAAGTCTAGCCTCCTTCACCTCATGAGAATTGGACCGAGGTAGCTTGGGAGGTCCCCTCCTTCACCTTGTTGAGCGGTAGGCCGATGTTCCCAAAGCGTGCCCTCGTTCAACTCCTTAGAGGCGGACTGAGGTGGCTTTGAGGAGTCCCTCGTCCACCTTCTTCAGCGATGGACCGAGCTTCCCAAAGCGTACCCTCCTCCACCTCGTGAGAGGTGGATGGAGGTGGCTTTTGTGAGTTCCTCCTCCAACTTTTTTTGGGTGAAAGAAGTTGGTCCTTATTGCGAGGAGATTTTTTTTGGAGGGGTGCAGCACCAAAGTCCTGAAAGTAGGACACGGTCAAGACTCTTAGAATCCAAAGGAGAGTGAGAATCTCTGAAAAGATACATTGGCCATGGCCAATGGCACAATAACAGCTTCTATGTCATAAAACAAAGTAGAAAACATTCTTCTGATCTCAACAAAAAACGGCATGGAATTCGAAGTTATGGAGGCCAAGATATAGCTCTTCCCTTCTCTTTTCCACCCAGGAACCCGGGTTTACTTAGAAATCTTTGTGGCCGTGGAGAAAGAAGAAATAAATTCGGCCTTCGGAGCTTGATCACGGCCAGTTCGCCCTTTACTGCCTCCCTTGCTGTTGTAGTAGCTCAAGGCCATCCAAGCAACTGGTGGAGCAACCCCTTGCTTCGGCCTGCCTCCTCGTGCCGGCCTCTCCTCACAGAAAAATGTGTTGTAGCGCAAGTTCGTGGTTGGGTGAGGTGAGGATGAGAGGACAGAGATGAGAGAGGTTTTGGGAGGGTGGACCACTTGGGGGCGAAGTAGGTTATCCAAGGTTGGGGAGGGTGAGAATGAGCCAATGGGTTGATGTGGAGTAGTGACAAGTAGCGTTCCGCCAGCGCAAATGCGAATTGGGTCCGCCACTTGTTGATGGCACTCTTCTCCCGGTACATTGTGACGAAGTGCACGTCGGGATGAGGACGAGCTGTGAGGTCACCGGTTTTTCTGGCTTTGGTACCAAATGTAATTCGCGCGTTGAAACTTAGAATCGAACAGATTTGGTGATCTTGGAAAACTCAGCGTTGTAAAAGTGAATGACCGTCCTCGCCGGAGTGGTCTTTCCTTGCCGGAGTCATCATGGCTCGCTGCGCCTTTCGAAGCTACGTTGTTGCTTTGCTTAAAAGAAATTATTTAATTCACTACTTTAACCATGGTTCAAAATACACTACTGTCCATCGTTTCGCTCGACAGATCAGTGGTGTCCATAGTCGAAAACAGAACGAAAGCGGTGTCCATAGTCGGAAACAAAAGGATGGCGGTATCCATAGTCGAAAACGAGATGACAACAGTGCCCATGTTTTTTATTGTGCGAGAAAAAACAGAAAAACAGAACAACTGTACCCACGCCCTTGAAGTCGGACTTCGCCGACTTCAAGGGCAAAGTGGGCAATGCTGACACTGGCCTCGTCGATGTCAGAAGCAACCCTTTCGCAAGTTTTGGAGTTCGCAAGTGCGACCTCCAAAACTTGTGCGTTTGCGTACGCCGCATCTCGCAACCCCCCCCCCCCCC